>PVIR01022855.1:0-27728 GCA_004026965.1 Petromus typicus
GTTTTTTGAGACAGGGTCTCGCTTTGTAGCTCAGGCTGGCCCTGAGTTCAGCCTCAAACTCACATCACAGCAATCCTCCTGCCTCTGCCTCCCAAGTGCTGGGATTACAGGCATGAGCCACCACACCCGGCACTGTGGTATGTGGTACTGATTGCTGCTGGGGTGAGTCTCCACACCCAGTATTGTATGTGGTTACCGGGGATCGAACCCGGGTCCTTGCGCTTGCAAGACAGGCGCCAGAACCACTGAGCTAAATCCCCGGCCCCCCATGGTCTGTGCTTTCCCTAGAATATACCATTTTTAGAATTGCTCAGACTGCTGAGAGGGTGCTTAGTTTTTTTTTTGTGTGTGTGTGTTTTTTTTTTTAAGTTTTTTGAGATAGGGTCTCACTTTGTAGTTCAGGATGGCCCTGAGCTCATTATGTAGCCCAGGCAAGTGAAAAACTCACAGCAATCCTCCTGCCTCTGCCTCCAGGAGTGCTGGGATTACAGGTGTGAGCTACCACGCCTGACATTGTGGTATGTGGTACTAATCGCTGGTGGGTGTGAGTCACCATGTCCAGCACTGTTGTATATGGTTACTAGGGATGAACCCAGGACCTAGTGTTTGCAAGGCAGGCACTGGAGCCACTGAGCTAAATTCCTGCCCCCCACCCCTTTTGGAGATAGGGTCTAATCTATAGCCTAGACTGGACTTAAACTCCTGGTAATCTTCCTGCGTCTGCCTCCCAGATGCTAGGCTTACAGGCGTGTACCATCACACCTGGCTTAGGGCTTGTTCCTAAGAGCTACACCCTGATCCTCATTCCCTTCTACAAACACCGAGGCTCCCTGCACTGCCCACTACCACAAAACACTGGCATGGTTCCTTTCCTGCTCATCTCCTCAAGGGCGTGTGAGAAGTCCTCTGGGATACGCAGAGGTCCACCAGCAGTGTGTGAGCTTTTCCACAGGGGACAGAAGAGAGCTGACAGGGCTCACTTGGACAATGAAAGCACCTCCCAGAGCTGGGCAGCCTGCTCTGCCTCAAGAGCACTAGTGGTAGCAGTCACTGCTCAAACTCAGCTCCCTAGGCAGGAAGGACAAAAGAGGACAGAACAAAGACACCAAAGAGCCCAGGATTCACCTGTTGGGCCGTCTTGGTCTTGTGCTTCTCCTTCTTCTCTTTGCCCTCCTTCGATGGTGCCCCTGTCTCTTTATGCCCATCGGCTGACTGCTCCAGGGCAGGAACATAGGTCCGACGCTCCCCATCCCAGTACAGGTACTGCTGGCTCTGAGCATTGTAGTAATACTGGCAGAGGGGAGCAAGGAGGGGACACAGGGAAGACTTCGAGGAGAGGCCCACTGGGCGGGCTGTAGCCCAGCCCATCCAACATTCCCTGAGCTGCCCCATTACCTGGGAGTTGGGATCATAGTAGAGGCCAGTCTGGGGGTCATAGTAATAGCCAGATGTCTCATCATACTGGTAGGTGGAGACGTCAGGAACAGCTAGGGGGAGAGGAAGAAGTGGGCAGGCCATTCCTACCCTAGTCTGTTAAGGAACCCCCATCCCCACCCACAGGCTGTGACTACTTACGGTATTGGCTGTAGGTCTCCTGGGTGGTGGGGCTGGTGGCCGGTGGGAGGGTAGAGCTGGGATGGGTGGGGCTCTGGAGCTCAGATTTGAGCACAGCAGGTGACATGATGGTGTATGACTGGTCATGGGGCAAACAGGAACAGGGCTCAGTGTCTGCCAGTGTCAACTGTGCCCACCCAGGATGTATCTGCCTCCTTGAATTTCCCTGGAGCCCACTTACCTGGCTGTTGGCAGCAGTGCCCTGGCTGCTGCTGGCCTCAGTTGCTGATTGTTGGTAGAGGCCAGGGGCAGCACCAGACTGGGCACGGGAGAAAGCCTGTAGTGACACAGAATCTGCCCCGGACTCCAGGGAGGCCTCGGGACCTGGAGGGACAAGAGAGGATGAATGGGGCACAGGGACTGCCTGCAGGCCCCACCGTGGGTACAGGGAGAAATGCTGGAGCTCACCTGTTCCAGCTGGGTCGCCTTTGGTTCCAGTGATGCCAGGGCCCTTGGTGCCCTTGATATAGCCATGAGAATAGAGGGAGTCTGTGCCCTGGCTGCCGCCATAGCCCTCATCCTGTTGGTAGTAGCTGTAGTCGACCGGTGGCTCCTCGGTGGTGGCCCAGGCACCCTCCCCACCCTGGGAGGCCTGAAAGGCAAGTGGGAGGGGTTCATTAGAACAAGAGGGGACAGGAAGTCAGAGGAACCCACTAGAAGGATCTGTCCTACATGTGAGGCTAGTGTTCTCCCTGAGAGATAAGCATGTAGCCTTAAGACAAGTCAAAGTGAAGGCCACCCACCCAGCCATGAGAAGGCCCAGTGGTAAAATCAAGACTGAAAACAGCATGCATGCGAATATATTCCTGGGGCTAATACTGGTATGTATGTGTGCGTGTGTGTACACATGTGTGCGTGTTACATGTGTTGGGCATCAGACCAAAGGAGATACCCCCATCCTTGTTTTTGTTCTATTTTCGTGGTACTGAGGACGGAACCCAGTGGTGTTCTACCCCTGACCTAGGTTCCTAGCCTCTGCTTTTTTTTTTTCCAGACAGGGTCTCGCTTTTGTAGTTCAGGCTGGCCCTGAGCTCAGCCTCAAACTCACATCACAGAAATCCTCCTGCCTCTGCCTCCTGAGTGCTGGGATTACAGGTGTGAGCCACCATGCCAGGTACTGTGGTATGTGGTACTGGTTGCTGCTGGGCTCGAGTCTCCACGCCCAGTACGGTATGTGGTTACCGGGGATCGAACCCGGGCCCTTACCTTGCAAGACAGGCGCCGGAACCACTGAGCTAAATCCCTGGCCTCAGCCTCTAGAATTTATTTTGAGACAGGGTTCCACTAAGTGGCTCAGAATGGCAAGCACGCTCACATCCTCCCATTTAGTTTCTTTTTCTTTTTAGGTGGCACTGAGGATTGAACTCAGGACCTCCACGCCTTTTGAAATTTTAAATTTTGAGACAAAGTCTTACTAAGTTCTCCAGACTGGCCTCACTAAACTTTCGATATTCCTGCATCAGCCTTTGAGTGCTGGGATTGCATATATGGGCTGCTATGCCCAGCTTCCTCCCTCTTGCATAGTCTCTTCTCTCAATTATTTTCTATTTATAAACTCCTTTTAACTCCAGCATGTACGGCATATACGTACATATCACATACATAATATACCATATATACATAACAAATATATCCTCATACCAGTTTGGGACAATAAAGGATTCTACCCAATAGAACAGACCACCAGCCCTGAGGTTGTTGTCCATGAAAGCCCAGGAGGTGAGGGGAAGGGAGCTGGAGAGACAGAGCGAGAACAGACCAGGGCATGTAGACAGCTGGGAACGGGGAAGGGTCCATGGCAGCTGCTGCAAGGATTTGTGTCCTTGGGTAGCAAGCCCGCTGTTTGCATAGAGTATATAGCACGGTTGAGAATGCCCGGTGGCAGGGAGGGCTGGGGGTTGAGGGGCTATTACCTGTGAGATGGCCCACTGGGCTGCAGCAATGGCAGTGCTGGCCACAGAGGCAGCGTTGATGCGACTGCCTTCATTGGAGGCCATGTCCCTGGGAAGGATGCAGAGACTAGGAGTGAAATGAGGGGCCTTAAGGTGGAGGGCAGGCTGAGAGGGGACAAGGGGGAGCCCTGACCTCTTAGAACCCTTGGCAAACTCAACATTGATGGTCTTGCCGTCGATGGTGAGCGGTGGGTGCAGGGCCTGTAGGATTTGCAGCAGCTGGGCTGCCTCCTGTGGGTGGAGGGGTGGCAGGGACAGAAGGGTCAGGCCCGGGGAGGCCCCCGGCTCCATTGCCCCATTTCCAGGCGTGGGACCGCGGTGTGAGTGGGGAAAGGGTCCCTCCTCCCCACCCTGGGGGCCGGGACGCTGGCTGCCCGGCCCCCCCCTGTGCCGCCCTCACCACGATGGTGGAGAGCTGGATGAAGGCGAAGCCTCGGTTCAGTTGGGTCTGTTTGTCCTTGATGACACGCACATTGGAGGAGGACAGCACCGCGTAGGGTGCCAAGGCCCCCAGGATGGAGTCCATAGTGCTGTGTGGGTTCAGGTTGCGCAAAATGATAGCTGTGGGAAGGGGCCCAGCATTAGGGGGCACCCCCAGAAGGCTGCTCCGGCCCCCATTGTAGCTCCCCACTGTTCCCTGTCCACTAACCGCCTGCCTGTGCACCTGCTTCCTCGTGGGTAAACTGCCTGTCAGTCCATGTGCCAGCTCAGTCACTCCTCTGCTGAGAACCTCCTCAATACAGCCCCAACGTGAGTGGGGAGCTCATCCTCCTCCTGCATCCCCTATTCCCCACCGCCATGATGGATACTCACAAGGACCAAATCTTGCTCGCTACCATTTCTCTCTCTGCCCTCAGCGGGCCCCGCCCAGGTACCTCAGCACACAGGAAGAGGGAAGGAATGACTGACTGACTCACTGTCATTGGCGTTCTCCGAGCTCGGCTCTGAGCCCTGTGACAAGGCCTGCGAGGCCAGCACTCCTTGGGCCTGGTAGGGCTGCGGCAGCGGGAGCAGGCCCTGGCTGAGTTCCCGCCCGCCCAGAGGCAGTGCCTGTGGATCCAGCCTTGCGCCAAGGGGCAGCTTCTGCTCTGCCTCTGTTAGGAATGGGGGAGAGAAACTGGTGATAAAAGGGGAGGCCCCAAAGCTCACTAACCCCCAAGCCCTGAGCCATCACCTTTTGCCCCACCCCCATGGTCCTCGGGAGTGGAGGAAGGTATGTGGATCTCACCTGACTTGGGCACACCACATTTGAAGCACTTCTCTCGGCGTTTGAAGTTCTGGACGCCACACTGTGAGGCACAGGCCAGGCAGTCAGAGGGCTCAAGGCTTTCCATGGCACCCTCCAAGCTTGGATCCAGAGATCCTCCAACAAGCCCCATGACACCCCACAAAGGGACATGTCAGGTAGAGATGGCACGGGCTTATTATTTATTGGTCCTGTGAATCCTCTTTTATAGCCTCGAATGGGCACGCCTATCTGAGCTCAGGAAGCAATACCCTCCTCACTGTTTACAACTTCTGCCTCCGTGGCCTACTGATTCCTAAGAAGCTTGTCCTCCACAGTCCCTCTAACAGGTCATCCATCCTAAGACATGCTTCTCTAATCAGAAATCTTCAATGTTCCCTCACTAGAAGCCATAACTCATGCCTCCTTTATGTCTAGGAATGGGTTAGAATTATGATACTTTGGAGAAAGTTTTCTCTGCCATTCCAGCCTCCAGAGACCTTTCTTACCTTCTATTACTCTAGCAGGTATTAACCACTGCTCCTGGGCCAGGCCCTGAACCAGATGGCCAGAAAACATGGCCTTAGCAGACCACACCCTTCCAGGGTTCGGGGAGGGAGCAGGCTGGAGGGGTTCAGCTCCCAGGGATGGGCTGAGTCAAAGAGGATTGCACAGAAGCAGGGTGTTAGTTTTTCTGGGAAGGGATTCCTAGTGAAGAGAGCAATGGATTTTCTGTAGCTGGTATGGGGGGCGGTCAGAGAGGCAAAAGCTAAGGCTGCAAAGGAAGGATGATGCTAGGTGGCGGAGGTCTCATTTTTTAAACTCAAGCAGAGGAGGGGCATAGGCAGAACTGGATTTCAGCTGCAGGGGGAGTGGGAGAAAGGCAAGGGGCCAGCATCAGCATGCTAGAGAGGGCTCCCACAGCAACAGTGCAGCCAGGAGTTGGCTTGAGCAGTGGGGATGGCCAGGGAGGAGACATGGCATTTCTGAGACAGAAGAGAGAACCTGGCAATCTGAAGTGCATGGCGCAAGGAGAAGGAGATGATGAGCACCCTGGTTTTGAGAAACATCTGAAAATATGCGGGGGAAGAGTTTAACTCAATAGCACGGCGTCTGCCTGGCAAGTGCAAGGTCCTGGGTTTAATCCCTGGTACCACAAAAAACAAAACAAAACAAAAAAAAACCCCACAAACAAAAACTCCCCAAAACCTCAAAAAAGTGAAATTATAGGGGGGTGGGGGTGGAATATTCTCACTTTGCCCCTGCCTCTCCAGAAAGGCTGAGCACTGGCCCTCTGATGAGACCTTTTTGTTGCTGTTGCTGTTTCAATGATGGATGCCACTCCCCTAAGCATGTCCTTCTCTGTGGAACAGCACAGCTAGTCCCAAAGCAGACCGGAGGCCACCAGGGCACCTATGTTCTGTGATCAGGAGCAGGTCTCGAAGTCCTACCTCTCTGAGCCTCACCTTCCTCTTGGACTATGGAGGCAATCACAAAACCCACACGCTGTGCTCTAAGGATCAGGTGTGGTGTAACTATGTGAGGGTGGCCTTAGAGGTTGAATCAGTCTCCTACATGGGCCCTCAGAACACCCTGAGCTTTTCCCTAACAGTCACAGTGAACTCTTACACTGGGCTGTGGGTCTGTGCTACCCTTCTAGTGACAGCTTCACCTCCCCTAACAACTTCCCTAGTCCTTGCACCTTTGAGCCGGGGAATCTGAGGTAGAGAAAGGATAAGCCCCTTAGCCACTGTCACAGAAGGCCTGACAGTCTGACTGTAGCCAGCTCTGCTCTGAAGTCGGCATTCTAAACACTGCACTCACTAGGCCAACACTGTCACTGATTAGTCACTTAGCCCGGGTGGTGAGAGTCCGTCCTGGCTCCCATGCCTCCTCACAGGCCCTGTCAGGCTCGCTCTCCATGGCACCTGCCGCCCAGCACCCTGATACCTTGTTGCATAGCCAGTCCTCATTGATCTTGGGCTTGGGGTCGCTGTAGTGCATGGATACCTTCTGGCCCAGGATGTTAAGGGAGTGCTGTGGAAAAAGCAGAGTCCAGTGAGGCCCAGGCAACAGTGCCCCACGCACCGTTTCAGCAAAGGAGAAGAGAGTGAGCGAGCCCTTCAGCTGGATGGATGAGGGACAGGGAACGGAGGGAGGTCGGAGAACGGACGAAGGGAAGAAGGAAGGGAGGGAGGGAAAGCGCCACAGCTCTTGGGCGCAGCTGCTCGCTGCTTTACCGGGCACACGCGCACACACACACTCACACGTGAACACACACCACCAGGCACGCAGCGCTCGGCTGACCGATGCCTGCCAGACAGTAGCGAAAACCCCCACTCGGCCCTGACACTGCTGGGCCACATCCAGGGCCAGCACTACACAGGCTACACTTGGGGACAGGGGAGGAGGGAGAGGAAAGAAAGAAAGAAAGAGCGCACGCACGGTAGTGCTGGAGAAGGGGAGAAAGAAAGAGCCATATTTAACAGACGGCATATCCTGCCATGAGGCCACCTTCCAAGGTTGGCTGGGTCCTGGGCCCAGTGCACTAGCTTATCCACCTGCGCAGCCGACCCCAGGGTGACTTCTGCCAGGGCCCTCCACTTCACCACAGCTGCCCCTTCCTCCTCGAAAGCTTTTCTCCCGTGCTCTACATCAGGGACCTGAGCAGGAGCTGAGGGGCCCAGGCAGAACCTTGGGTCTTGGAAGGTCCCAGTGCTTCTGCTGGGTGGGGATGCCATGCCATGCTAGGGGAGCAGGCACTGTTGTGGCTGACCACAGGGCTCCCTGCTGAGAAGGTGGCTGGTGCCTCCTGTGGGTAGGGTGAAAAGAAGAGGGCTGGGCATAGCAACTCCAGGATGTCAATAAAACTATCACACTCGACTTGAACTTTCGACCAACACAGTAGAACTGTCCCTTTGCATGGGACTCAAAGGGCCAAATTCACATGCAGGGTGAGGGCTAACCAAACAGATCCTCCTAGCTAGTGTGCCAACAGCTATGCTCCCCAAAGGTGGGACTTCCCATAGTTCCAAGAATGCCTCAGTCCCAGCTTGGGCTGACTTCACAGCAGGGCGGTCCCCTGGGACCCACCCCACACACGCACAGGGCCTGAGAACTAGGGGAGCGAGCTCCCCTTCCCCGGCAGCTCCTTCTCAGAGTTCAGCCAGGACAGGTGGCAGGGCAGCGCTAGTGCCTGGTGGCAGGAAGGGGCTGGAGGTGAGTGTGGGCTTTGGATGGGAAGCCCAGTGGGGTAGCGAGAGATGGGAAGAGGAGACAGTGAGGGTCAGGGTCAGAGAGGGGCTAGGGGATGGGACACAGGGCCACAGGGCAGGGAACTGTGTCCGTAAGAATCAGGCGATGGGGAGCGCTCGATTACAAAGTAGTATTTGTTGGGGGGGGGTTCAAGTGCGGCAAAGCAACCTGATTGGCTTCCATCCATCGTGTAGCGTCCTGCAAGTGACTAAACTCGACGAAGGCGAAGCCCCGGCTCTGACCTGGAGACAGCATTCAGATACAGACGCAGTGGGTTAGTCAACAGCTTTGGACACACGGCGTTCCCGGGGGCGGGACCCGAGGGGAGAGGACCGGGGTAGAAAGGGAAGAGGAGAAAGGAAGAGAAAGAAGCAATCAGAGAAAGAGTAGGGTTGTAGAAGGCAAGGTGATGGCCAAGAGGGAAGGGGGAGGGAGAACAATAGAAGAGGAGAGAGTCCAGGGCAGGGTGAGAGACACATACCCCAAACAGGCAGGGTGAGGGAAAAATGAGGACCGAGCAGACCTGCCTGGCCAGCCTGGGGTGACATAGATGGAGGGAAAGGATGCAAAGAGTGACCTGTCTCCAAAAGATGAAGGAGAGCCTGCTCTACGTAGGCCAAGCAGATCACCCTAGGGCAGGCCCAGCACGAGGCCAGGGGTACTCAGGAGGGGTGGACATCGGATGCAGTGTTTACTAAAGGACCAAAAGAAAAGTTAGGCCAGGGTGCTAGTCAGGCTAGGATGGCTCCTGGCCCACGGGGAATGGGCAGTTCGGGACACAATCTCACCTCAACCTTGCTACGGTGTTAGAGAAGAGGGTCTCAGTAGGGAGACACCTTAGGACCATGCTGGGGGATGAGAGCCACCAATAGTCCAGATTCTTCCAAGCAGAATGGTAGCTATGACTGCCTGGGAGGACCTCAGAGTTAAGGGCCAGCAGGTGCCTGGGAGGAGTGTCCAGGGCTGTCATGAGGCTGCACGGGATGCCTCCTTGGGAGAGAGCCCGGAATTGGCCTGTGTGTGGACTGGCTAGAGTAAAGCAGGGGAAGACCTTCATGCCACCAAGAGACTCTAGGCCTGGCCTTGGCTAGGGCAGGGCGGAGCCTGAGACCTCAGGGAAGCATCTCCTTCAGAGGCGGGGACACGGGGCATCCTGGCTGTAGCATGGCTTGAGGGCATGTTTGATCTCCAAAACAATCAGCACTTGGGTGCACAGGGGGATGGAGTGATAAACTCAGAAAGAGAAAGACAGATGGACAGGAGTTGGGGGACAGAAGAGAAGAAGGGAGGGAGAAGGGGAGAGGGAGAGAAGAAGGGGATAGGAGAGGAATGGAAAGAGGAGGGAGGGAGGTGTGGAAAGGAGAGAGACTCAGAGATGGCAAGAGAAGCTCAGGCAAAGTGAGGCCCCACTGTGCCTGCTTGGGGAGCCTGGGCAGAGGTCCTGCAGAGACGACTCCCCCCACCCCCCACTAATCAGGCCAGCTCCGAGCAGCCTGGAAGAGGGAGGGCAGGAATGGGTGAAGCCAGAAAGTCCTGGCTACTCTTTGCGATGCACCCTTCGGTGAGAGCCATCCCCTTCCTCCCCTCTTGGGACACAAGGGTGGGTCCATGACAGACCTCCTTTCTGGTGAGTGGCTGTTGCCAGAAAAAAGTGGAGGACAGCAAGGGGCAGTAGAAGGAAGAGAAAGAGGAGGGAGTATCCTGGGAGGGGTCTCGATATTTAGAGTCCCAAAGAGGAGGTTCCGCGGAGCCTGGCCTGGCCCTGCTTCTGGGGAGCACTCAGCTCAGCCCAGAGCTGTACCCTCCCCAATAAACCCATGTAGAGGCTGCTGGCCGGAGCTGTGAGGAGAGTAGGGAGGGGCCGAGAAGACAGGGCACCCACCCGAGCTGTCCATTCCCAGCTGTGGCAGGAAGGTGGGAGGGAGAGGGTGGGAGAGGCAGAGGCAGGAGGGAGATCTGAAGGCTGAGGCTGGTCAGCAGAAGGGAGGGGCACTGGGAACGAAAGCTCACCTGAAGATTTGTTCCGCATCAGCCGGACCTCCCGAGCTTGGACTCCGTGGGACTGCAGCTGGCCACGGATCTGCACAGGGAGATACAGAATGGGACAGGCTCAGCACAAGAGGTGGCTCGTATGTGAGAGTGGCGGGAGACCTCTGAGCCCTGAGGGCTCATCAGCAACAGGCACATAGTCTCTGCCTCTTTTAGTGCTTTCTCTCAAGTGACAACAGCCCCAGACCCACACCAGAATCCAGCCCTGGCTTCCAGCCCTAGATATGCAGAGAGTGAGTCACATGAAGACAGGCACAGTGCAGGAAAAAGAAGAATGGCAGCAAGATGGCCTTAAGGGGCACAGAGACAACGGGAGAGCAGGTGAGCCAGCAACTGGAGTGGAGGGCAGTGATCCTATCAGGGGCCCGGTAGCGGTCATGCGGTAAGAAAAGCTCAGGTGTGACTTGTGCCCTTTGCAAAGGGATTGCCCCTTCCCCAGCTCGCATCAGAAGACACCCAGGACACAAACGGCCAAGTGGGGCGGACAGGAGCCTGAGCCAATCCCAGCCACGTGCCGTCGGCGGTGAGAGGAGCAGAATTCGGAACAGAGAGAAAGAGGTGTGTGCTCCCGGCCTGGAGAGCTTTCTGGATGAAAGAGCCAGAGGGAAGCTGCAGGGGTAGCTCAGGAGAGGGAGCACCTCGTGAGGGGGACTGCGGCGTACACCAGGCACTCTCGGGAGTGGCCTTCCTGCCTCTGGGCCTCAGTTTCCTCATCAGCATAGAAAACAGGAAACCAGCCCTTCACACAGAGACATGCATGCACACATGAGGTGGGAAAGATGCACAGGAGAGCCGCCAGGACCACACTCGGAGGGCTCAGGAAGCGGCAAGCATGTGGGCTCTGGGTTCCAGTGCGCCACGTCTGGACCCCAACTTTGCTCTACTACTCCCTGCCTGTGGGACCTGGGGCATCACCTTGCGGCTGATGCTTGGTAGAACGGACCACAAAGGAGTACTTGCCCACTAGGCACATGGCCTATCCCTGCCAAAAATCCTCAGGGAGTATCAGCAGTCAGCAGCTGCCTGGCCCTCAACATGGTGGGTAGGCTGGACTTTGGAAGCCTTTTCCCACTCAGATGGGATTTCTACTGCCACAGAGTCGGAGACTGGCAGACTTCAGAGGAGCATTGCTTAGAGAACTCACAGGGATGGGCAGCGAGAGGACAAGGAGCGGAGAAGCTAGTTAGACAGCTCGTCTAGCGGCCTTCTGCGGCATTTCACATGGCTCATTATGTGAAGTCATATGAGAAGGAAACAGGAGGCGGCAGAAAGATGGAAGGGACAGAATGTCACAAAGGCAAAAGGTGGGGAGACTGTCAGCAGCCACCAAGGCTCCGTGGCCAAGCTAGTGATGAAAGTTAATGCTGCTGACAAAACAGGTTGGGGAGAATGAGAATGGAATCTCAGAAAACCCCATCTCCACCCCCACAGGCTGCAGGGCCCCGGCGTCATCTCTGCCACCAGTAATATACTTACCAGGCACTGGGCCTGGTAAGGGTCTGGCCCTCGGTCCACACACGTAGAAAGGGTGGAAACCAACACAATGTGGAGGGATGCTCTTCGCCCTCCCACACCCACCAGTGCCAGAAACCCGCGGCCACCTCCCCTGGGCTGAGCAGGCCTATCTGACAGCCCTCCCGTCCAGACCAGGACCTGGCAGGGCCTGCCCAGTGGATGGACAGTGCTGGGGGACAGAAGCCGGGTGGGGCAGAAGGGGGAAAGGTGCTGAGGTTGAGGGGAGGGAGGGAAGGGGAGAACTTCAGGGCACTGGAGGAGACCCCGTCTGGCCTCCTGCTCTGACACCTGCCCAGGGCCACGGGGGGCACGTACGTCATCCTCAGTGGCTGCCTGTGGCAGCATCCTCAGCATGACGATGTTACTGGCCTTCTCCTCCTCCTCATCCTCCTCCTCCTCCTCCTCCTCCTCCCCTTGCTCGGTCCGATAGTCCTGGTCCCGATAGTCGCCGTCTCGGGGGAAGCCTGGCGGGCCAGTGGGGCTGTGCCTGTGCCGCCGCCGCCGCCTACGCTGAGTCTCGGAGCCCGGGGAGGCCTCGTAGGAATCCTGGCCGACAGAATGAGACGAGAGACACCAGGCGGGCAATCAGTCTGGACGGGCCTAAGGGCTGGCCGCTGGCTCTCTGAGGCAGGCAGGCTCTGAAAGCCAGGGGTGTGCGGGCTCCGGCTAAAGGTTCAGGAGGGCAGGGTGGGCAGGCCTTGGACTGCAACTCTGCCAGGGCTGCCAATGCTCCACAGGATACTTTTGGGGGGAGTTGCCTTCAAGGGACGGCAGTATTAGTGTGGGGAGGAACTCCCAAAGGCAGGTAACAAGGCATAGCTTGTACCTCCCAGGATGAGCTGGCCTGAGTAGGCACACCAGGCTCTGCCCCTGATTTTTCCCCTCCTCCTCCCTCACCAGCCCAGCTAGAATGTGCACAATTATTCCCTGTGCCACTGAAGGCCACTTATCCCTATACTTCCCAGCCTGGGCCTGGGCCTGGGCCTGGGCCCACCAACTGAGCTGGGGGCACAGGAACAGCATCAGATCTGGGCCAGAAGCAAACAGCAGGAAGTGGCAAATGTATGAGAGCCACAAATACTCTCCTTTAGTTTATGTCCCTTAACCCTGGCCAGGCCTTTGTCACTAGCAGTCTCTTTCAAAACATGGTGTGGGGACTAAGGCGTAGCTCGGTGGTAGAGCGCTCGCCTGGTGTGCATGAGTCCCTCCCTGAGTTCCATCCCCGGCACCACAAAAACAAAAACAAAATAACCCACACCGGGACTAAGCTCACACTTTCCCACCTGAAGAGGGCCAGAGCCTAGCAACCAGGCACTCCACTCCCACACCTGCCAGACATCCAGCCACAGTGCGACAGTGGCCACCAGGGAAGCTAAGCTGCCTGTTCCTGTCCCCTAACCAAAGCTGACAGCCTACCGTTCGGGCTCCTGCGCTGGGCCGTTCAGGGAGAGAAGCTGGCTCATACCATACCCTCCGACCCCAGGGCTGGGCTTGCAAGAGTACTCCTCCCACTCTTCTGGACAGGAGAGCTGTCTGCTTGCTTAAACCAGGGTCACCTTGGGCATGGCTATTTCTTCTGCACAGATGAGGACTCTCTCGTGATAAGGATGCCTCGTCCCCCAGGCTAGTTACATAGAGAACCTTCTGTTTAGGGGCTCTGTCAATGCCAGGAGTGCCCATGGCTGGCCTCCAAGAGCTGCTCAGCTTGGAGATATCTTGTTCTTCTATTGCCCTCCCAACCTCAGACGCCGGGTCCCACAGAAGAACTCTAAGTGCCCTAACTGGCTAGGAGCAAGCAGTAAGGGCTTGTGGTGAACCACAGGCCCAAACTGAACAGAGCAGAAGGGAGAGAGGCGGTGGCCCTCAGAAGTACAGAGGCAAGCATGTGGAAGCCAGGGAGACCCAATTTGGGAGTGGAGCCCTGAAAGAAGGGAGCTGGACAGACCCTGCAGGCATGGCAAAAAGGCACCGAGCACAGTCCGAGGACACGGGAGCAGAGCGTTAGCCCCAGACCTGGCCATCCCCTCACCTCCGCACTCTGCTCCTCAGACGAGTCGTCATAGTCATGCTTGCCCTCCTGACTGCCATACTCGCGGGGGTATGAGCGGTAGTCCATGTCCCGGTAGTCATGGTCTCGGCTTCGGGACTCCGCACCTTCATCCTGTGAGCGGTCAGTGGCGCCATAGCGGCCAGTCCTGTCACCACGACCACCTCTAAGGAAGAAGGATGAGGATCAGAGGGCTGTCCTTCCCGAAAGGTACAAGAGGCAAGCGGGACTCCACCTCATTCCCGCTCTCACTCTCTAGACAAGGATTTTAAAAGCCTCAACTCCCAGCTTGGGCTGGTTGTCACAGGCCTCTCAAAGCCACCCACCTCCACCCCCCACACCTCACTCACTGGCTTCCTTTCTGTGTACCTCAGGTGTGGCCTCCTGACTGGTTCATCTCCACCCAGGCCTTTCTCTCTCAGGTCAGTCTTTGCATCCCAATTCTCAAATGTAAGCATTCTCTAAGGCCAAAACAATTAACCCCCACCACGTCCCTCCCTGCAGTGGCTTCTAATGGCCAGATAAACATGAAATGCTCACTACATTACCACTACCACATTTCCCAAAGCTTAGCATAGTGCCTAAGACTCAGCAGATACTAGCAATTATTTTTTTGGACAAAACAATGGCTAAAATAATACTCTAAAGGGGCTGGGGATTTAGCTCAGTGGTTCTGGCACCTGTCTTGCAAGCCCAAGGACCCAAGTTCAAACTCCAGTAACCACATACAACAGTGCTGGGCATGGTAACTCACGCCTGTAATCCCAGTACTCAAGAGGCAGAGGCAGGAGGATTGCTGTGAGTTCCAGGCTTGCCGGGGCTACACAGTGAGCTCAGGGCCAGCCTGAACTACAAAGTGAGACCCTGTCTCAAAAAAACCAACCAACCAACCAAATCCCCCCGCCAAAACCAACACATGTTCATTCAAACAAAGAAAGCATAGGTAGGCAAGCAAGGAAAAACAAGATCCCATAGGAAATGTGATGGGATTCCAAGGTTGGTCAGAAATATCACAGAAGCTCCATTACCAGTAACATGCAACTAAAGGTACTAACTAAAGCAATTAAACAAGGAAAGCAAGAGAAGGGCTTACAAGCTGGGAAGGGAAAACTCTCACTACTTGAAGCTGATATGATGGTAAGCCTGTAAAGCCTAACGGAATCACCTGACAAATGATAATAAATAATAAATCAGGAGCTGTGGGTATAGCTCAATAGTAGAGTGCCTGCCAGGTCTGCACAAGGACCTGAGTTCCATCCCATATGTTGCAAAATGATTTCAGTAAAGATGCTGGGTACAAAATTGATATGTACAAATAAATATTTTGCCTGTTCTCAGACAAATACTGTTTAGAAAATACAGAGATATTGACTATAATTATATCAAAAAGTTAAATACCTTAACATGTACAGTATCCTCAGACTATATTTCCTATACATACTAAAATACATTTGAAATAGATCAAGGATTTAAATAGAAATGAACCCACAGCCAGGCATGGTAGCACATGCCTGTGATCCCAGCACTCAGGAGGCTGAGGCAGGGCTGGGGATTCAGCTCAGTGGTTCTGACACCTGCTTCAGGAGGCTGAGGCAGGAGAATTGCTATGAGGTCCAAGCCAGCCTGGGCTGCATAGTGAGTTCAAGGCCAGCCTAATCTACACAGAGACCCTGTCTCAAAACAAAACATAAAACAGAAATCACAGAAATGAAATACAAATGATCTTTTTGAAAAGAAACTCATTTATAATGAAAAGTAAAAATTAAAACTACCGTGGACAGATCATTTTATGTACTTATTTTTTTATTTTATTTTTTAGTTTTATAAGATAGGGTCTCACTACATAGTTCAGGCTGCCTTTGAACTCACTATATAGTCCAGGCTGGCCTTGAACTTGTGATGATCTTTCTGTCTCAGCCTCCTACGTCTTGAGATTACAGATGTGTACACCGTAACTGGTTAGACAGATCATTTACAAAAATAAATTTTAATTTTGTATATAATTTCCTTAAGTCTTTATGCTTTGTTTTTTGAGACAGGGTCTCACTATGTACTATAGGCTGGCTTTAAACTTGCTATGTTGTCCAGCCTGACCTCAAGTTCATGATCTGCCTTCCTCAGCCTCCCAAGTGCTAGATTACAGTAGTGTGTGTACTCACCCTGGCTCCAAACCGTTTTTATTGTGGTAAAATAAATACACATAAAATTTGCCTTTTTAATTTTTTTTGGGGGGGAAGAGTACTGGGGATTGAACCAGGGCCTTTGCACAAAGCTATAATCTCAGTACTTTATTTTTTTTATTTTAAGTAAGAGTCTTGCTAAGTCACTAAAGCTTCTGAGGCTAGGACTGAACTTTGTGATCCTCCTGCCTCAGCCTCCCAGAGTACTAGGATTACAGATACCTTTTTGTTCTCTCTCTCTCTCTTTTTTTGCATTACCAGGGATCACACTCATGACGTTGCAGGTGCAAGGTAGGCGGCAGTGCCACTGAGCTAAATCCCTGGCCTGAGGTACCTTTTTAAAGTATATACTTCAGTGGCATTATGTACACTCACACATTGTGCAACCAGCACCACAATCTATTTCCACAACCATTTTTCATCCCACAGAGAAATTCTGTATTCATTAAACAGCAACTCCCCTCTCCACCTCACTCCAAAATCTCTATTCTCCTTCATGTTGCTATGAACTTGCCTGTTTTGGGGTACCTTATACAAATAGACTCATGTAACATTGGTCCCTGTGATGCCAGCTTATTTTGTTGAGCATGTTAACGGTTCATCTATATTGCAGCATCTATCAGAATTTCCTTCTTTTCTATGCTTGAGTAATATTCTACGGTATGTGCATATTACATTTTGTTTACCCGTTCACCTGTGCACGAACACTTGGGTTGCTTCAGTTATTGTGGATACTGCTACTGTGAACGCTGGTATACAAGTACCCAAGTCCCTGCTTCTAGGTCCTTCGAATTGGATCCTGTGGCAATCCTGTTTAGATTTCTGAACTGTCAAAATGTTTTCCATAGCAGCTACACCATCTCACATCCCCCGCCCCCAGGAATTCACAAAGGTCCCAATGGCTTCCTCGTCCCTTGACTCCAGTTAAACTAAGCTGTTTTATTGTTTCAAGAATTCTTTAAGAGGGCCAAGGATTTAGCTCAGTGGTTCTGGCCTTGCAAGTCCAAGGGCCCGGGTTCAATCCCGGAACCTACATACAACAATGTTGAGTGTGGAGACTCACGCCCACCAGCAATCAGTACCACACACCACAGTGCTGGGCATAGTGGCTCAGCCTGTAATCTCAGCACTCGGGAGGCAGAGGCAGGAAAACTGCTGTGAGTTCGAGGCTGAGCTCAGGGCCAGCCTGAATTACAAAAAGCAAGACACTGTCTCAAAAAAAACCCAACCAAATTCTCGAGCTATTTTAGGCCTACATGATAGCACTCATCATAGGGGATCTGCACCTTGTGCATGGTACATTCTGCCTTTTTTTCCCATCTCCACCTCCCCTAAAGCCCCTCCCCCCCATGTACAAAAGTTTTTCCATTTTCATTTTCTGAAATAAATCTTGATTCACCAAAAAGTTAAAAAATTATAATAGGTACTTGTCTATTCTTCACCTTTCCTGTAATATTCAGAGAACTATGGCACATATGTCAAATCTAAAAAATTACAGATTTTACTGGGATTCTACCAGTTTTCTCACATATGACCTTTTTTCTAAGGTATCATATTGCATTTGATCATCATGTCCACTTAGTTTCCTCTAGCCTATGAAGTCTGTCAGTCTTTCCCGGTTTTTTGTTGTTGTTGTTGTTGTTGTTTTAAGTGACTATTACAGGTTTTTTTTTTTTGAGACAGGATCTCACTTTTAGTTCAGGCTGGTCCTGAACTCAGCCTCGAACTCACAGCAATCCTCCCGCCTCTGCCTCCTGCATGCTGGGACTACAGGCGTGAGCCACCACGCCCGGCACTGTGGTATGTGGTACTGGGGATCATACCTGGGCCCTTGTGCTAGCATGGCAGGAGCCAGGACCACTGAGCTAAATCCCCGGCCAGACCATTAGTTTTAAAGAGTACTGGTATTTTATAGAATGTTTGTCAACTTAGTTTTATATGATATGTTCTGATTAGAGGTGAAATTATGGGTTGTTTTTTACAGCACTGAGCCTTTGCACTGAACTGCATCCCTATCCCCTTTTTAGACAGAGACTTGCTTAGTTGCCTAGACTAGGTTCAAAAAGGATCCTCCTACCTCTCAGTTTCTTTCTCAAAAAGCACACAATGGAAGTTAGATCTATCTGACCACATCACAGCAAGGTGTACATTATAAGTATGATTTATTGGTGATACTGACCTTGGTCATCTAGTTAAGGTGGTATCTCTAAGGTTTCTCCCCTGTTAAATTTGTTTTCCCTTTCCATACTCTATTCTTCAGGAGCAAGTCACTCATACCAGCCCATACTCAAGAGGGGAATTAACTCTGTCTCTTGGAGAGGAGAATATCTACACATATTATTTATAATTTTTCCTTAAGGAAGATTTCTGACAGAACAATTTACTTTTTTTTTTTTTTTTTTTTTTTTTAGGTTTTTGAGACAGGGTCTCGCTTTGTGGTTCAGGCTGGCCCTGAGCTCAGCCTCCAACTCACATCACAGCAATCCTCCTGCCTCTGCCTCCCGAGTGCTGGGATTACAGGCGTGAGCCACCACGCCCGGCACTGTGGTGTGTGGTACTGGTTGCTGCTGGGTGTGGGTCTCCACGCCCAGTATGGTATGTGGTTACCGGGGAATCGAACCCGGGCCCTTGCACTTGCAAGACAGGCGCCGGACCCACTGAGCTAACTCCCCGGCCCAACAATTTACTTTTTTGAGACAGAGTCTTGCTTTGTAGTTTAGGCTGGTCCTGAACTCACTATGTATCCCAGGCTAGCCTCAAACTCACAGCGATCCTCCTGCCTCTGCCTCCTGAGTGCTGGGATTACAGACGTGCACCACCATGCCCAGCAAGATGGAACATTTTTAACCTAACAGATTTGCAAAAGTTCAAATGTTTGACAACACACTCTGTTAGCAAGGCTGTATGGGAAGAAAGCCCTCATATTGCTAGTAGTGATAAAAATGGAACAACCCTATAGGGGCGAATTTGGCAACAGCTGACAAAACTACAGATCTAGACACTCTGACCCACAATTCTACTTCTGGGAATTTAACATGAAGATATTTACACATGCAAAAACATTATTTACCTCAGCACTGTTTACAACAGCAAAAGAAGCCACAGTCAGTGGTAAGAGGATTTTAGGTTTTGCACATGTTATTTTTTCTGTTTGCTTACTGTAAGTATCCCTTGCTATCTGAATTCTAGTCATCTGAATTCAAGAACTGAGTCAAACCGAGGGCTTCATATATGTTAAGCAAGTACTCCACTGCTGAGCTATAACCCCAGCCCTCTACTCTCAGATAAAACCCTGAACTGACACCAGGATCCAAATAAAATTCACCTGTACACCCAACTCTTGTCATCGAAACTAAGGAGAGAAGCATTTGAATAGTGAGGGATACTTTTAATTGTCCACAAAGTACTCTAAATAAACATGCGTAAACATCTTCCAAAGGCAGATTTCTTTTATAACACAAAAATATAAAATGCCAAAATTGGCAGAAAAGAGAAAATAGTTATCAAAACCCAGGCCCAGGCCTGGGGGATGTAGCTCAGCAGTAGAGCACTTGCCCAGCCTACATGAAGCCTTGGGTTCTATCCCTAGTACCACCACCATTTAAAAAAAAGAAAATTACAACAATCCCAGAAACAAAACAAAGAAACAGAAAGAAAAATCAAGGTCCAGATGCTTTTAGCTGAGTGTGGTGGCTCACACCTATAATCCCAATACTCAGGAGGCAGAGGCAGGGTTGTCATAAGTTCAAAACCAGCCTAGAATATATAGCAAGACTCTATCTCAAAAAATCAACAAAAGAACAACAAAAAGGTGAGCTTAACCCATCTGTCAAAGTAAAAATAATTTTTATACACATTTCTCCAATAAAGAGAGAAATGGCAAAAGCTGTCCAATTATGTCACGAGACACTTTGATTCCAATGTCAGATAAAAACAGAAAATTACAGACTGACTTTACCTACTATGCATGCAAATATCCTAAACAACACAATAGCTTGCTGAATCCAACAGTCTTTAGGTGTAGCAGTTTTTCAAGTATTAGTAAATCACTTAAGGTTTTTCTATCAAAAATTCTCGAGTAAGCAAGCATTCAAAAACCCAAAATGAGAAAATATTCTATGAAACAATTGATCTTAAGACAGGCCAAAGTCATAAAAGACAAAGATAGCTAAATCACTGCTTCAGATTAAAAGAAACAAAAATAAAAAGTAGTGCACTGTAATTTGTGATCTTGGATTGAAACCTGGATTGGGAAAAACCAGCTTATAATGGACATTCTTGAGGTGACTGATGATATTGGAATACGGGCTTTACATAAAAATATTGTATCACTGTTAAATTTCCTAATACTGTCAGTATACTGTGGTTATGGAGAGAAAATCCTTGCTTTTAGGACACTCATGCTGCCAGGCTTAAAGGGTCACATCTGCTACTAACTCAAAAGATTCAGGAAAAAACCCTAACACTCGTGTGTGTGTGTGTGTGTGTGTGCGCGTGTGTGTGTATGTGTGTGTAAACAGATGTGGTAGAATATTTACAATTAATGATTCTACGTAGAGGATAAATGGGAATTTATACTTCAATTTTGTGTAAATTTGAAAATTTTTTGAAATAATAAGTTATCAACATACAAACAAACTGTGATCAATAGGGCATAGCTCAAGAATGCCAAGGATGTAATTTACTGCAATTTGTAAAATTAATGGACTTTGAGAGATAAAAGTACATGATTATTACATTGCATGCCAGGCAAGCACCCAACCACTGACCTATACCCCACTTCTATGATCAATATCAGCAAACTGGGATTAGAGATTTTTCTTCTCTTTTTATTTCTTTATTTTTTGAGACAGTGTCTCGCTTTGTAGCTCAGGCTGGCCCTGAACTCAGCCTCAAACTCACATCACAGCAATCCTCCTGCCTCTGCCTCCCGAGTGCTGGGATTACAGGCGTGAGCCACCACGCCCGGCACTGTGGTATGTGGTACTGATTGCTGCTGGGCGTGAGTCTCCACACCCAGTATTGTACGTGGTTACCGGGGATCGAACCCAGGCCCTTGCGCTTGCAAGACAGACGCCGTAACCACTGAGCTAAATCCCCAGCCCCAGTTTTTTAGTTTTTTGAGACAAGGTCTCACTTTGTAGTTCAGGCTGACACTGAACTCACGATGTAGCCCAGGCAAACCTCGAACTCATGACAATCCTCCTGCCTCTGCCTCCCTAGTGCTGGAATTATGGGTATGAGCCACCACGCCCAGCTTAAAGACTTTTCTTGATTTATTAAAGGGTATACTATACAAATCTACTGCACAAGTTTACTGCAAATTTACCACATATTTAATAGAGAAACTTTGGACAGATTTCAGTTCAGACCAGGGACAGGCCTGGGATATATAGCTCAGCAGCACAGCACCTGTCTGCCAAGTGCAAGGTCCTGAGTTTGATCCCTGTTACAAAAACAAACAAACAAAAAAACCAGGGACAAAATAAAGTGCCTACTATACCAGGCTCCCTCAAAGGGGGAGGTGAGGGTGATCAAACCCAGGACTTTACCTGTGCTGAGCATGTGCTCCAAGATTGAGCAATATTCCCAGCCCTGGACACTAGTAATCTTATTTACGGACTCCAAGTATTTAGTTGCACATATGACTATCTCTAAAAAAGACCATGTGGCTAAATTCTGGCAAATGGGAAGTAAATTCCTACTTCCTACATATAAATTCTAGGATTTCAGGAAGTGTTCTTTGAAGAAGGAACACCCTTTTGTTCCCTTTCCTTCTTCATGTTTCCTGAGTACAATATGCTAAGAATGGCTACACAGAAGGGGCTGCCCATCAGCCTTGCACTCACTGCCAACCTACAGGATGCCTTTATGGGAGGAAAGTTAAATTATCTTGTTTAAGCCATTATTCGCTGGATTTTCTGTTTCAACCAACCAAAGCAAATCTTAATTTGTACACCCCTTGTCACTGACACTATTGTGTGTGTGCGCGCTCATGTGTGCATGCACGTGTGTGGTCCTGCAGACTGAACCCAGGGTCGTCACACTGAGCTATACCTCCCGCCCTGTAATTTTTCTGCTCTCTCTCTCTCTCTCTCCCTTTCTTTCTTTTTTAGTTTTTTCAGACAGGGTCTCGCTTTGTAATTCGGGCTGGACTTAAACTCACTATGTAGCCCCACCTCAAACTCACAGCAATCTTCCTGCCTCAGCCTCCTGAGTACTGGGGATAGAGGCATGCACCACCACACCTGGCCTGCCTTCTAATTTTTTAAAAACAATTTTGAGATAGGGTACTGCCAACTCACTGAACTGACCAGGCTAGCCTCAAATTTGAGATCCTCGAAGGTGTAAATAAGTTCTAAAATGTATGATAGGTATTGTGAAATAGTAAGAAAATATTCAAAGGGAAAAGAGGGTAGGGGTAAGTAAAGAAGACAAAGAAAAAATCTGATGGCTAAAAAAAAGGAAACAAAGCTTATGCGTATGGGGTGGGGGTTGGGGGAGACAGGGGAATGGGAAAAAATGAGAAGTCATGTCATGTACTGGTACAAATCCTCAATGCCGAGTGTGATCACAATGCGTATATAAAATGTACCAATAAAATCAATTTTGAAAAAATTTGAGATCCTCTTGCCTTGCTGCTGGGATTACAGAACTGTACCAGCACACCTCGCTCTCACTGATACTACTTATTTATTTATTCGTGCATGCTAGCATGCACACTCAGCCCCTATCTCCTACCACTGTTTTCAACAGCAGGAAACCTCCTGGATATTGACACAATGAAGCAACAAAGTACATTTGCCTTCCTCTGCACTGAGCTGCACACTCAGCCCCTATCTCTAGCAGTGTTTTTAACGGCAGAAAATGTCCTGGATATTGACACAATGAAGCAACAAAGTACATCTGCCTTCACCACCACCAACCATAGTACTCACAAAGCCCGTCAGAAGCAACAATGAACTTTTACAAACAGGGAGAGAATGCAAGAGGGATAAGGTAACATACAGACACCAGCGCTCTCCTCTGTCCCACAAAATACTAGGACAGAAAACATTTGTTTTAACAACAGCTATCAACTAAAACTACTGAAACACCTAGACACTACTTTAACGAAGAACAGGCAAAAACATTTTCATTTATTTATATTTTATGCCCTTTTAATAAATTTTAAAATATTCTTCATACGGGTCTTGGATGATATGACTACTTACAAAGATGGCATTTCCCCTGAACATGGAAACCCAGAGGCATCTTGGTAAAAGTCCTTGTTGAATGTTTTTATTTTGAGACAGGGTCTCACTATTTGGTGCAGGCTGCCTTTAAACTCACAGCAATCCTCCTGCCTCAGCCTCCCAAATGCTGAGACTATAAGCATGAATCACCACGCCTGGCTCTTGTCAAGTGTTTTTGAAAGACTCTATTTAAACTTTTTTGTGGTGCTGGGAATGGAATCTAGAGTAAGCACTAACTCTAACCTAAGCAGACGAACTTTGCTGTTTGAAGCAGTTTCTGTTTCCATTTAGCTACAACTCTAGCTCTTTGGCTATTTTTAAATTTTTACTTTTATAATGGTTACTATATTTCACAAATGGCTAAACCAACTTTTAAAAAGTAAGAACAAAGGTGAAGCAATTAAGATATTCTGTAAAATGACTGTAATAAGAACAGTGAGGTTCTGGCATACAAGAAAAGAATACGCAAACAGAGTTAACAGGACAAATTAGATTACTTAAGACAAATGTAGGTTTGTGAGGGAATGGGAAATCGGATGAGGTACAATAGTCATCGAATAGTCAAACCAATAGTGACAACAGACTGTTTAGGAGGTGGCACTGGGAAAACGGCCCACTACATGAAGAAAACCCAGAACCTACCTACCTGAGGCACATTCAAAAGTGCACTACATCAAACTAAAGACCTGAGTGCAAAAGGCTAAACGACAGAGTAAAGTAATCCATGCGATTGGTGTAGGGAAAGAAAAGATTCTGAAAGCACAAATTACGAGCTAAAAAAAAAAAAAGTAGCGACCAGCACATCATAATGAGAATAGGTATTCCTCCTAAGGGGAATCACTAAGTAAACTACCGCAGGGAAACCCACGGGGCCTGGGCAGCAATTAGAGGTGGAGAACTAACATACACACGGCAATACCGGCAGAGCTTAAAAATACGAAGATCCAGAGCAAGACAGCAGCACTAAGTTGTTTGTATAAATGGAAAACACTCAAAACTTTACCCAGTTTAGAAGGACATACATCAAGCACCACAGAGCAGCCGCCCAGAGGTGGAAATTGAGAACAAAAATAAAGAATATAGCAAAAGGACGGCTTGTACTGACTGACCTATCAAAAAGTGTAATTAACTCAAACATCAGCACTCTGGGTTCTTTAAAAGCCAAAAGCAAGCCAGTAGCCTTCCTTAGTAATAAGCCTGAGGCATGTATGTCACCTACTCAAACTCAGATATGGCCACAGAGCACTTTTGGTGATACATCTAAAAATGATTTGCCTTCCAAAGACATTGTAAATGTAGGTCAAGATTGACTAATGCCATATGAGGAGTCTATCTGATATTTGGGTTCACTTCCTATAAAATATAGTTCTACATTTTAAAAAGTCTCGTGCTGTGTGTGGTGATCCATGTCTATAATCCCAGCGCTCGGGAGGCTGAAGCAGGAGGATTGCTTGAGCCTAGGAGTTTGAGGCTATTTTAGGCAACACAGCAAGACCTCATGTCAAAACAAAAACCTCTTCCAACACAGAGACACCAACTGTAGCCCACTCAGTCCCTGGAATCTGCCACTGTCTGACTGGGCTCGCTCATACTGGCCAAATTCCTAACTCTGTCTGACTGTGCCCTCCTACCCAGCTCTTAAATCCCAGGCTACAGCCCCAACATCTCTCTGCAGTGGTTACCTTCCCCTTGGTGCATGGTTCCATACAGCTATCTAAGCCAGAAGCCTGGGCGTCAGCTCCATTCCCCTCTTTGTCTTGAACCCCCCCCCCCACAGCCTCCCATCCAAACATGGCACTCTTCAAGCTGTCTTCACCTGTGAACTGCGTGGTCTCTCCCATGAGAACAGGAGTCTGCCTCATGACTGAGTACCAAGAATCTATCTCGCAGAGCCTAGCACAGGTCCTGGCTCACAACAAGTGCCAAATACATAAGTGCTACAAATAAACGAGTCATCTGCTATACCCTTTTCTCTGCCCAAACACCCCCTCCTAGCACCTTCCCACGTCAGCTCTCATACTAGACAAGCCTAGGCACCAGCGAAGGGTTTGACAACTTACCGTCGTTCGTACTCCATGTCCTGATAGGCCCTGTGGGGGCTGCTGGGGCCCCTCCTCAGCCTCTGGCTCCGTTTCACTTCCCAGCCACCCCCACTGCTGCCACCATGATCTGCCAGCCTGGGTGATGCCTCCTGCAGTGACTCTGGGGAGAGCAGAAGGAAGAAAGGGGTCAGGACAACTGGGGCAGAGAAGACCTCCTCGTGAGAACCTCTTTGCCAAGGACCTTTGCTGTGCCTTGCCCAGGGACTCTGTTTCCCACCTCCTAGTGTTCCGGTGTGTCGAAGCAGGCTTGGCCTGCTCCTTCCTGTTCCCACAAATGTAAGCTGAGAGCTCACTGATCTCGGAAACAGAAACAGAAAAACCTTCATCAGAAAGGGGGTATCTTGGCAGAGACCTCATGGCACCACCCACTGTGGGATCCGCGTTTTGCCGCTGGAGACTGCTACACCAGTCCAAGTCCCAGGCTGTTGCAGGGCGGCCACTCGGTGCAGAATGACTTCCAGAGTCCCCAGCCCTTTCTAGGCTCCTTCCACCTGCCTAGTTCATCTCCCAACAGAAATCTGGCTGCCCCTGACAAGGCAGCCAGAAACCATGAAGGCTGTCAGGTGTGTGTGTAAAGGGGCTAACTTGGCAACGAGACAGCTGCCACCTCCCAGGGCTCTGGGCTGACACAAGCCTAGCCCTCAGACAGCAAATGGCCCAGCCCCGATGTGCTGCCGGGTCCCAAGGTCCCAAGGCTCTATCCCCCAGGGATCTGAGGCTGCGTTTTCCAAAGGCAAAGGGGACCATTTCCCAGCTGTTTCCGAAACACCGTGTCCTGCTGCTGGGAGAGCGGCAAATTCACCTCTCAGGACTGCCCGTGGGAGTCCCGAGAACCACGTGACCCGGCCAGGGGTCAGAAGCTCTCCGAGTGTTCAGGCCCCGCCCCCTGAACAGAAATCAGGTAAAGCCAGACTGTTACAGCACCTGTTCCCACCAGGTTGATACCACGCCTTTCCTCCATGCTGCTCGCGCGCTTTCTCCCCCCGCCCCACCAATTTTCTCTTCCTCCTCCCGCCACAGGGAACCACAGTTACCTGCTCGGATATGGATGAGTTAAAATCACAAGCAGGAGCCCTAGTAGCTGAGAGCGAAACACAAAACCCCCTACAAACTCTGGCAAATGGGCCAGGGGATAACACTGGTAACCATAAGAAGCTAAGTTACAACCACCAGCCCCACACAACTAGAGGTCAAGACCCTTACCCTCAGTAAGGTCTACTATCGCACACTGGAGCCCCCCTTCAAAGTGTAAATACCAACTCTTCCCCCTAAAAGGGGCAAGTCACACACAACACTCCCTGTTCCCGGCTCCACACTAAGTGGGTTAGGGCCTGTAACAAGACAGCCCCCTTATGGAGAACGACCAGAGAGTCACAGACAACCACCCCAAGGATAAAGACCCGAGTCACTTTCTGTCCCCCCTCTCTTCCCCGCCCCCATGTACAAGGACCCGAGCCACACACAGAGCGTCTCCCCGCGGACAGATAAGTGCCAAAGTAACACAGAGCAGCCAGCACCTTCATCCCCTCCGGACAAAAACGAGTCACAGACGCGCGCCTTCCCACGGATAAAGTTCGATGGAGTAACCTCAGCGAGCCCCAGCAGCCCACTCCCACCCGTCTCTCCCTTCCCCCAACCCGCGTGTGCCCAGCCAGCGTCCAGATCACACACGCTTTTGCTCACACCGGAGGAGGGCCCCCCTTCCCACCACGCTCGCATCCTTCTCCCGGCTCGGCGCGATCCCAGGGCCCCACGGTCGGCCATCGCGCCTGCTCTTGCCTACCGCCACCCGGGTCCCTTCCTCCGCCCCCACGACCAGCGTCGAAGCTCACCTTCTCGGCCCGGGCTGTCAAGGGAGGGCTCCCAGGCATCACCTCGGTCCGCCACCACCTCTTCCAACTCTCAGCTCAGCAGAGGCCGGTGCGCACCACAGTCAAGTCCACGGCTGCGGGCGGAAGGGAGGAGCGGGGGAGGGGAGAGGCGCAGGGCGCGCTGCTCTCCCAAGGGAAGTCACTGCCGCCTACTCGCAGCCGGCCGCAATCACCAGCACAAAATGGCGACGAGGAGAAGGGAGCCGGTGCTCCGACCACCATCCACCTACTAAGGGAGCGCGCTCTGGCCGGCCTTGTCTATTGGTTGCCGCCTGGCATCGACCATCCCTGGGCTTTTCTGATTGGCAAGCGCATGCCACCTCCCCACTCTCCGAGCGAACGCCCCACAAGTCCAGAAAAGGGTAGCGATTGGCCCATCGCTCAAGGCCCGCTTTTTAGAAGCTTGGTTTCCTTAGAAGTTGAAAGACAAGCGGAAGCTCCACCTCTTTCCACAAAGGGCCACCCACATGTCACCTCTTTCTTCCTATCAAGGCAAAGAGCAGACCCATCCAGACGAAATTCCTCATCCTGGCTGAAAGAATGATTGGCCCCAGGAGGCCATGATATGGAAAGGAAAGAGGGCTCCTAAGTACCCCATCTCATTGCAAAACACACTCCGACCCTGCATCCCTTTAGCGAGGTGAGGGCGGAGCGACAAGCGCTTGAGGGTCAACTGCAGCTGC
>PVIR01022856.1:0-27862 GCA_004026965.1 Petromus typicus
TGGAATTAAAGTGGTTTTGTAGATTTTGTTCCAGAAAATATTTTCTCATGGAAAACTCCTAAGCAGGTGTGGTGGTGTGTACCTGTAATCCTAGCTTCTTGGGAGGCTAAAGCAGGAGGACCAGTTGAGTCCAGGAGTTAAGAGGCTGGCCTAGGTACCATATTTCTCAAAATAAAATGTACTAAATAAACTCTTTGATGTTAGCACTGCTGTGATTAAAATATTTCTATTCAAATCTCAATGAAAGCACAAGTGGTTAGACTCTAGCTCATTCTCCACTCCTGAGAGTTCCTTTTCCCCAGACCAACCTGAGACCAGAGACTATCACAGGAGAGGGATGAGGTGAAAAGTAAGGCTCACAGTGGCGGAGACCCTACACTCTGAGGCAGGCTGGGCAGGCCTTTGATCCTCCCCTAGGGCGAGGGATGAATAAGGTTCATATTTCACAGAGAAACAAATGCTCTGATTATCGACAAGACACACAGCAAGACAAAAGCCACCAGAATCTTACTATAGCCCAGGAATGACATCACTTGGACTGAAATCAGGGCCCCTCCCCTAGTGACTTAAGTCACATTAAAGATATTCCCTCAACAAAGGAAGCCTTTTAACACAGGAAGTCAGGGATGTTTGAGGTACTAACTAATCATGGCTTTATCATCATGAATTTATTTACTTTTGTCTTTGAACAGAAAACACAATAAATACAACTGCTTTATCATCCATCCACAGCACTATATAGTTTTTTAGTCTTTTTTTTTTGCTTTTGATACTGATTTTGTAAAATGGGCTGATGCTATTAACTCTCTTTTACCACGAGGGTAAAATGGCTTGGTTTCATCAAACTGCTAATACATTGTGTCCATGGCTTACTTTGTGATCATATACACATGAAGAGGACAGATAGATGATTTCAGAGATTCTACTAGTGATCTTTAAAAATTAAAACTGTCTCTAATATAGCCAGTATAAATGGGGCTTGTCATAGTTTACATAGTCAAAAGCCAGCCTCTAATTTAAAAATAGGTCAAATTAGCATGTACATATTCTGGTGTTAGCCATTTGAAAGGCTATCTCCAAAGTCTATCTCCTTTTCAGCAATACAAAGGGGTCTTGATAGACACCTGTTTCCTGTGGACCTGGTGAACAATGACATTAAAACCCAAGCTGGCAATGAATAGGGGAAAGGATAAACGGCTTTACGCTGCTCTTGCCTTCAGCAAGTATGAGACAAGAGTCATGGCGAAAGAGAATTACTCTGCAGTAACTCCTTCTCCTACTGTAACTTCTGCTCTCTTCTCCAGGCCACTCTAGTTTTTGTATTTGTTTTGTACTGGGGATTGAACTTGGGACCTCAGGACCTTGTGCTTGCAAGGCAGGCACCAGATCCACTGAGCTAATCCCCGGCCTTAGGCCCACATCTCACCTGAAGGTTGCTACTCAAGTTAAAAGATGGAACTAATAACTATAATCAAGTAACATGCTCAGGAAGGGACATACTTTCCGTCAAGTGCAGCCTGGCTGCTAGGCTCAGGTGTTTTTGGTGGCTTGAGGCTAGGTCCATGTGGTAAAACAAATAAAAGAAAGGAAAGACAAAAATATATGTTTAAATGCAAGGATGTAGCAAGATGGTCTCTGTCAGCCAGGTGTGGTGATCCACACCTGTAATCCCATAACTCTTTTTTTTTTCCTTTTGAGACAGGATCTTGCTTTGTAGTTCAGGCTGGTCCCAAACTCACTATGTAGTCCAGGCCAGCCTAGAACTCACAGCAATCCTCCTGCCTCTGCCTCCTGAGGGTGAGGATTACAGGCATGAGCCACCACGCCCAGCAATCCCAGCACTGTTAGAGAATCCCAAGGTCATGTCTAGCCTGGCAACTTGGTGACTTAGTGTAACTCAGGCTCTAAATAAAAAATATTTTAAAAAGGGCAGAGCATGTTGCTCAGTGTGAAGACTCTAAGTTCAATCCCCAATGCCAAAAGATAAATGTTCCCTCTTGCAGGAGAGGTCTACCAGTGGGAAGTATGGTCTGGCCCACATGTGGCTTGAGCTCCCAAGTGGGAAGGCTGCAGAAGGGCCAGCATGAATGAAGCTATGTCTGTGCACAGCCATTTCTGTGACCTTTTTTTTCTTTATATGAGTACGCATAAATTAAACGTGCATAAAATGAAATTCCACTGTTCGCTAGAAGGCACAGAAGGTTATGTTAGATACTGGTAAGTTCCAAAGAGGTAAGGAACACACCCCTGGTTCCGAAATTCAAACGCATGGGGGAGAAGGAACACACGGCATGGGGTGGCCTGCAGGATTTCTGGGGCATCCACAGCCACTGCCAGTGTTCACTTGAACTTATTCTTGAGATGGAAAGATGGGTGACCATCTCTTGGGAGTCTGTGACTATGAAATGTTAGCATTGTAGCTCTTTCTGCAGGGCCCAAGGAGAAGCACCTGTGACCCCTGTGTCACCTAGAAAGCCTCATAAGTCTCGACCCTGACTTTGCTTCTAACCAGCTGTTTAGCTCCATAAAACACAGCTCTGCTACCACACTCTGGGTATCAATGGATACCAACAGCAGAGGGAAAGTTAACTCTTTGTCAGGGCTGCTGAGCTCCCTGCACCCCACCTCTACCCCTCACCCCAAGCTGCTGAAGTCCTTCCTGGCTTCATGCCAGGAAAGCAGGACATGGCAAGGCTCACTTTGGGGGCCAGCTGGGCTGTCAGGAGACAGAGAGTGAATGAAAAATACCAAATATACAGTGTGCATTTAAATTTTTAAAAAATATTGCATTAAATTTATTGGATACTGGCAAGAGCAATGGGGTAAGTGCATTTGAAGCCAAGAACATTCTGAGGGGGATTCATGGCAATGTGTATTTTGCTGTAACACTTTTTTTAAATGTAAAGCTCACTGTAGTTGTTGATCACTCTGTGTGTGCTAAGTTTCTGGAGCTGCTATCCCTCAACAGGAATCCATGCTATGCAGGTCATATATGGAGATGGAAAACAAAACTCTTCATTTCTAGAAAGACACTTGTCCACCAAGGAGGTGACCTCTGCTCAGACCCAGGATGAGCTGTGAGTGTGCCACGTGCAGCAATATCGTCCTCCTAGAGATTGTCACCAGCTCCCAGTGCCACCCATGACAGTGCTGGGCTGAGTCTGCTGGACCCAGCTTTTCTGTTGGCTTTTATAGATTGACTCAACAAATATGGGTGCTGCCAGGCACACAGAGAGTGGAGTGAGACACAGCACCTGCCCTTCCAGGGCTTGTACTCTGGAGATTGAGACAGGACAGTCAACTGGGCGGCTGAGACCATGGCTGAGGAGTATCAGTTTAACTCAGTCTAGGATGGGAAGTGTTGGCTTCTCAAAGCAGAAACATTTCTTTTGCTGTGGTTCTCTCTCTTTCTCTTATTTTTTTCTGGAAAGTCTCACTAAGTTGCACAGGCTGTCCCTGGATGCATGATCCTCCTCCCTCTGCTTCCCAGTCATGCACTGCTATACTTGGCTGGGCAGGAAGCTTTCTGTGCATTGGTCAGTAGCTGCACTGTCACACTTCTCAGTGAATCTCCACAACTCTGAGCATTGCCCTCATTTTACAGATGACAATGACAGACTGGATCCCAGTGTCACACAGCCAGGACTCAGACCCATGCCACACACAAGCCTTCTCAACCCTCCAGCTAGAAGGTAAAATAACAATTTAACATTTTTGTGCCTGTGTTTTCTTTTCTGATCAGCTGTCAAAATACTCAATTACATCATGTTTTTCCAAGTTGATAATTGAATTTACTTTTTTTTTTTTTTTTGTGGTACTGGGGATTAAACCTAGATCCTTTGCCCTGAGCTACATCTCTAGGCTTTTCCTTCTTTCTTTCCCTTTTTTCTCTTCCTTATTCCCTTCTATTAGGAAAAAAAAGAAGGAAAAGCAGGTCCATGAGCTCAACAGGACAGGTTATTGCAGTATGAGCCTGAGGGGCCACTCTGGCACTAGAGAGCAGGCCAGGTGCTCTCCTACGGGTGATGGGTCTTCTGTAGGTCATGGGGAGGGGACAGTTCAATGAAAAGGGGCTGTGGCTCCCTGCCAAGGATGCTTGCCCAAGGATAAGGCTTAAGAAAAAGTCAAGGATGAGGCTTGGGAACATACAGGGCGTAGCAGGATTGAACAATGGTATGGGTTGAAAACAACAGCAGAGCTGAAAAAGATGAGTCACCAGTGCAGCTGTGTTGGGGTGGTTCAGAGGGGTCTCTGGTCAGGATAGTGGCATTAGATTCCTTCACTCTCTTCCTTTCTTTTTTTTTTTTTGTTTGTTTTTTTTTGAGACAGGGTCTCACTTTTGTAGTTCAGGCTGGCCCTGAGCTCAGCCTCAAACTCACATCACAGCACTGTGGTATGTGGTACTGATTGCTGCTGGGGTGAGTCTCCACGCCCAGTATTGTTATGTGGTTACCGGGGATTGAACCTTGGCCCTTGAGCTTACAAGACGGGGCGCTGAACCACTGAGCTATATCCCTGGGCCATTTCTTTTTGTTTTAAAATTTTAAGACAGGGTTATGCCAAGTCACTAAGATGTTCAAGCTGGGCTGAAGCTTGCAATCTTCCTGCCTCAGCCTCCCAGAATACTAGTGTTACAGGAGTCTAAACCACACCTGGCTCAAATTCATAACTGAATTTGTTGAAAGTTCTCTATGGTGTTTTGACATGAATCCAACAGAAAGCCATTTCCCTGGCTTTATGTGTTTTTCACACCACAACTGTCTTCTGACATCAGTGGAGTTTTTCCCCCCTTTTTGTTTTTTTGCATAGATACATCTGGAGGGTCATTATTTGAATTCTCACATTCAGTTACTTTTAATATGAGAATGTTAATAGAATCACTCTGAAACCATGAGACCCTTGAGAGTGCTGATTGAACAGGAGAAGACAAAGGTGGCTCTGGAAAGGTGACCAGCGTCTCCTTTGGTGGGACATTTTTATCCTGCTTTAATGAGTGAGAATAAACTCATCAGATCAGATGCCACAGATGGAAGACACCAGGAGCAATGATTTTTATCAACCCTAGAGGTTGAGGATTTAGCTCAGTAGTTCTAGCGCCTGCCTTGCAAGCCCATAGTCCTGGGTTCGATCCCTGGTAACCACATACAATAATGCTGGGCATGGAGACACGCTCACCAGCAATCAGTACCACACACCACAGTGCTGGGTGTGGTGGCTCAGGCCTGTAATCCCAGCACTTAGGAGGCAGAGGCAGGAGGATTGCTGAGTTGGAGGCTGAGTTCAGGACCACCCTGAACTACAAAGTGAAATCCTGTCTCAAAAAAGCAACCCCCACACAAAAAAAAACTGACCTTCATTTGTGTGTGTGTGTGTGTGTGTGTGTGTGTGTGTGTGTGTGTATACTATAGACCAACTGTCAAAGAAGTCCTCGTTCCCAACTAAAACCACCTGATTCTCACTTTTATAGCTGCCTTTTTATCAGCTTTCTGGTCTTCTGAGTGCACAAATGCTCAGGGGAGGTAAGAAAGTCGGGAAGGTACAGAATCTTTAGTGTTAGAGGATGTTTTCATTGAGATTTGAAATACTTGAGATTTGAATAGAAATATTTTAATCACAGCTATGCTAACATCAAAGAGTTTATTTAGAGGATGTTTTGTAGGTATTTATCCTGGACCCAGAGCTATCAAAGCCTTCCTTCCATAAATCTAGAACCCAGGACTCCTGCTGCCCTTGCCAGATTATCTTTCCAGATGGTCTGATCTGAAGCCAGGGCAAGAGCAGATCCACAAGGCCTCCTCTACCTACAGTCCCCTAGAAGTCCTTGGCTCTGAGTAGCCCCTGCATGTGCACCTCAGCATCCTGCTGGGAAGGCAGGGCGGAGCCTAGGGTGACTTCCTCACCAGCTCTGGGAACAAACACCTTGGGCTTTTGTGTAATGTGCAGCTTCCCAAACATCCATTAACAGGCACATCAGAAATATGCTTTGAACACAGCATTTTCCCCCATGAGAGGCAAATGCTTGCTCCCGGCTTCTGCACATTACATTACATTGCTGTTGCTAAATGTTCTATTCTTGATTTGCAGGATTTTGTACAGGAAAATTCCAATACAGAAATTGTTCCACTTCTGTACAAAGTGACCAAAAGTGGCCTCTCACAAGATAGAAACCATCTCCTGAGCCTATGGCTGGTTCCTGACTACAGGAGGGAGGGCCACTGGGCTGAGCTGGAGCCTGCAGTGCAAGCTATTAAATATGCATGTTAGAACAGAACAGTGAGTTCCAGTAAATTCACTTAAAATGAAACCGCCCTTTTTTGCTCTAAGGAAAAAAAAAATCTTGACTTTTTAAAGTTCAAAGAAAAACAGTCAAACCTCTAGAATTGCATTCACATGTTAAACATATCTGACCTCATTATCTTCCTGTTTCACAAATAGCCCCCAGGCTTGGTCATGCCTCTCGTATGCAGATGTGTGCACGATCCTCATGCACACCACATCTCACCCTGGTTTTTGTTCTGTGCCTTAAGATGAGCTGCAGTTCAGTGAGAGGCTCCAAGGCTCCCCCTGACTAATGTCACCCATTAAAGAGTGAGGGCAAGATTAGCTACCTCTGCTTGGGAGAAGGCACTATTGTTCTGGAACTAGGCTGCCGAATTGTTGAGCACAGAGCTCTCAAATGCACTGTTTGCCAGACTTTACCCTGGAAAACACCATTCTCTGCCTAACCTTTCCTACTGTGAAATTCTGGATTTGAAAAAACTTGCTTGGCCTGAGCAAACAGGCTGCATGTTGACACATGGAATACAGAGCGCCCTTGTTCTGTGCCTGCTGCCCCCCAGGCACCTCTCCTGTCTGGAGGTCACAGAGAGACAGGCAAGTCACCCAGGGCTGCCTTTGGCTATTTCCTAGGTCAAGGCCACCTCAAAATTGGTACTGGGCTTGGGAGAGAGAAAAGATAAGACTGGAAAATCCCTTCATATCTCCTACTCTTTCTAGTGTGGGAAAATTGTAGTATCTAAATGTGAAGCTCCTGGATTACTTACATGCAATGCTTTTTAAATAACTCTTTAATTAAGAGATGATTGTAGGAATTAAATGCTGACATTTGACATCAGCACTCGGTACTCTATCTTACAGCCTTCTGGGTGCAAAAATTCACTCACAGGATGGCACGGTATGATATCAGAAAAGGAGATGGGTTCTTAAAATGTTTAATAAAAATTGTGCTTCTTTTGTCAGTAATTATATAGATCATTACTAAGAAGCCTCACTTAAAACCTGACTCTATTTTTGTTCCACAGAATTCATAATCATGAGATGAAGAGTTAGAAGGAAACTTCATAATGTTCTTTAGGCTCAAGGACCATGAACACATGGACCTGTGCTCAAAACATGTCAGTTCTCTTTGGGAGACCTATATAAATCAAACAGATGCACAAGCATAAAAGCATTTTTATATTTGTGATTAAACAATCATTCAAAAGTTCATGTGGGAAAACAAGGCAGCTGTAAAACAGCCAAAGACATTAGGAAAGAAGAGTAAAGAGGGTGTCTGCATCTTTCCGCAGCTCACAGGAAAGCTTACTATTTAACTTGAGCCTGCCAATGGTACATATTCAGGATCAACCATGTCAAAGGTGAGGATATACCTAAATAATCCAAGAAATTCAGCTGGAAAAAGGTGGCATTTGAATAAATGGGGTAAAGATGAATTGTTCAGGAAGTGTGTGGGGCAAAGGGCGGCCTTCAGACCAAAAGCAAATTACAGCCACACCTCACAGCAGGATAAATTCTGGAAGGATCAAACATATCAAAATAAAAATGAAGTCATACCTGTGATGGAAGAAACATCAGAAAAAAATTTTAATAATTTTGTAGTAAAGACTATTCTAAGGAAATCAGAAATTCCAGGAGCCAAAAAAAGAAATGACTGAAAGATTTGACTACGCATACATTTAAAAATATTCTGCATGGCAAATGCTACCATGGGCAAAGTCAAAAAACAAATGACAAATCAGGAACAAATATTTGTAGTTCATTTCACAAAGGGCTAATTTCCTGGTACAGAAAGTGCTCTTTCAAAGGCTCAGGAAAAAAGGCCTTCATCAGAAGAAAAATGGTCACAGGCTACCAACAGGCAGTTACCAGGAAAGGAAATAAAAATAGCTCTTGAATGTATAGAATATTCACAGGTTCTTTCACCAAAGAAGTATAAACTAAGACCATAGTTAGGAAATACTTGTCCTCTACTGGCCCAGCAATATCAAAAAGTAGGATTACCTTGATGTTGGTGGATGGGGTTGGGGAGACAGGTGCTAATATATAGATTTGGTTGGCTATACCTCAGGCAATAACTAGTGATGTTTCCCATTCGCACCCCCTCTAACCCAGCAATTCCACTTCTAGGAGTTTACCTGACACTGGCACATGTGCATCATGATGTAAATACAAAAGGATTCACTGATGCACTACCAAAGCAAAAGATCATAAATAAATGAAGGTGGGCTCAGTGATGCATTCTGGGAAGCTAAGGAAGAGATCTCAAGTTCAAGCCTAGCCTGGGCAACTCAGCGAGAGCTTGTCTAAAAATTAAAAATAACTAGGGATTATAGCTCAGTAAGGAGGTCTTGGGTTCAATTTCCAATAGTGGAGAAAAAAAGATTATAAATAGCTCTTCCTATTCCCACGTGGAAGAATCTTTACCTGATAGGACATGAAGATGAAAGGACAAAGATAAAAAGTTCCAGAGAGCAAGTGCAACACTGAAGGACAGAACAAGGTCACAAGTCCTTCTGGGACACACAACTGTGGCTTCTTGAGCAGGGTAGGCCTTCAGCAGAAATGCAGAAGGAAATGACACAGCCACCCTGAAGCTTTCAGCAGAGAAACATGGTCCCCAGAGCTGAGATAACTCATGATAACTGTGGGAACATGGGTCAGTACCTCCTCAAATGGTGATATCCCTACCCTTGTAGGGATCTGGGGAGCTGGGGCATCAGACCTTTGTTCTTGTCTGCAAAGCACCACAATATCACACAGATAAGCCTCTTCTCAAAAGTCCTGTGAAAACAAAGTCTGTCTCTCTTTGCATGTGGAACACAAAAGCAAAGGTCAGGGAAGGTGTCACTGTTTAATATTTAATCTGGAGTGTCAAGTCCTATGGTCCTGCAGATATTGCTTCAATATGCCCCTGGCCCACCTGCATTTGCCTGGCCTCTTTCTGGAACTGATCTTACTTGGGTGTTGGATTGCCTGGACTGATTCTCTAATTTTCTCTTCTACTTTCCACTCTACATACTAGAGTATCTTTATACTACCTTTTGGGGGAGATCCTTAATTTCACCTTCAACTCCCCTTATTCACTGTCTTGATATCTGCTCTAGAAGCTCTCTCTTATCCTCTTCCTGCCATATGCCTATGCCTTGTCTCTTGACCCTGAGTACCAGCTCTACTGGTTCAGTTGCGTTCACTGCAGCCTGTTCCCTCGCTTCCTTTCTTCTGCTTGTCATGTCCAGGTTTTCTTCAAATGTGTTTCCCTCAAACATCCATCTGCTCTTCCTGCAAGGTGAGGTGTTAAGATGCTGGCACACAGCCCTTTGTCAAGGAAGGCCTCTCTACTTGGGGTCCCAGCTGTTCTGTTAGTGACCCCTAAATGACAGTGCTTTTGGGACTTTTTTCTTGGGACAGTGAATTTTTGAAGGGGAATCCACCCATCTGCTTGGGGAAAAAGGCTGTGGCTGGGACCTTTTGAATGGCACCTCATCCCCACCTTTGGCTGCCAGCTAGAGAAGGGAAGAAGAGGGGCAACTCCCTGCCAGTTCCCTCGCCCTTTGACAACCCCCCACTTGCAGCAGCCAGTGCCTCCCGGTCCTTGTAGGACACCTCTCCAGGCTTGGGCACATGCTTTTTCAGGTCTGCTAAGTCAGTTTATGCTTAAGAATATGATTCTTCTATTATCAGCTTTAGTAGGAGTTCAGGAAGGAGTGAAGATAAATGTGTTTGACCTGTCACTTTCTATCAAAGCTTTAAGCAAAAATTCTGCAGGGCAAATGTTACTTTGGGCAAAGTCAAAGGACAAATAACAAACGAGGAACAAATATTTGCAATTCATATCGCAAATGGCTAGCCTCCCTGGTACAGAAAGAGCTCTGTCAGGTATCAGGAAAAAAGCCACTGACCAAGAATAAACAAATTAATTTTTGTTTAAATTAAACAAATATACAAATTTATTTTTGTTTAAATTAGGGCTATAGCCATGGTAGTGAAATCAGTTTTTACTATTTTATTCATGGTCTGTGTGTTCACCCAATAAAGATTTTTTTCAGCACTTACAAAGTACTAGGCACTCTGCTGGACAACCATGGATATGAGAGCTGTGTGACTGGATAATTCACCTTACCGAGTTGGATTTATTATTGTGTTAGTAAGGAAAGGAATGCTAATACCTATTTTACAAATTTAAAAAAATATATAGAGTAAATTTATGATTAAATAAGTTACATTACACATAAAGATAATGGGATATGATCATTTTTAAGGATCTCTTCAGAAGTCCTTAAGAGAGGAATCTCAACTTGCAGGTTTGTCTTGTCCACTACCACCTGTTACTATCCTTTGGCTGACCCCAAGTGAGACTATGAGGTTTAGTCTTGCTTGGATGAAAAAAATATATATATGAGAATCACTAAATTCAGTGGCCAGTGGTGAGTAGGCATTCATGAAGGAAAAGTATTTGTCATTTTGTTGTTATTAATAGTAATTTACTCCACAATTTATCAGAGGATATAGATTTCTAAATAAATTTAAGACAAATAAATGTAAACTCTCTAACGGTGATACTGGGGGTTTCCTTTCGTACTCAGGCTTCCATTAACAAAGAAGAGAACCAGCCAATCTGAGGTGGAGGAAGGTTCCTGAAGCCTCTTCAAAGAGGGGTTACCTGTGGTTTCTAGGTGAATTATGAGGGGACTCGAGGTAGAAGAAAGGAGAGTATAAGACAAGCAGGAGAGAACGCGTGGGGTCAGGAAATGTGGAGGACTCTCTTGTATCTAGAATGTAGGCATGTGGGAGAGACAGAGGCAGGGCTGAAGCTGGACTTTACACAGCAGGCAGTGAGGAGCCCCTGTAGTCTAAAGCATGTTATTGTGTGATCAGAATAGTGCCTTACAAAGATAATGTGGTAAGCTGGACCTGGTGGTCCACACTTGTAATTCTGGCACTTGGAGGATAAGACAGGAGGATTGTAAGTTTAAGGCCAGAATGGACTACATAGACCCTGTCTCAAAAGACTAACCAACCAACAAACCAACCAGGAGAGAAGGAGGAGAGGGTAAGAGGGAGGGAAGAAAAGAGGGAGAGGGAGGAAAGAAGGAAGATCAGACTGATAATATCTCCAAATTTTGCTGAGTATGAAATAATACTTCAGTTTTTAAAGTTTCCTGTTGCTAAGACTAAACATTATTTGGTATTTATTATTTGTACTGTATTTCTTCTTGCAGAAATTGTTTATAGATATCCCTTACCTATGTATACACTGAGAGTTTGATATCCAAATATATTCGTATAAACTCTATGTTCATTATGTTCCTTTTCATTTGTATAACTGATCTAGTTAACAATATTAATATAAAAATAGCTATAATAATAGTAGCTAAACTCTTATACCTGCCAGGTATCCTAAAAATCACTTCACATGTCACTTTTTCTCCTCATGTTAACCCTATAAAATAAGTGAAATTACTCAGTTTCACAAATGAGAAAACAGAAACTCAAGAAAGGGAGGTCACAGGGGCAGCAGAGAGCAGAGCTGCTAAAGCCAGGGGCTCTTAGGGCATAGCCCCAGGTCCCCAGCCTAATTGCTCTCCATCTTCTCCCTTTGCCATCTTGTCCTTCTTCACTGGCTCCTCTGTACCCACCTTTCCAGTGTTGAGGGACATCCTCATTCCACTGAACCACTCTAGTTTCCTTCTTGCTCTGCTTCCTTTCCCAGTTTTTGTGTCCCCAGCAGCTACTTTGGTTTCTTATCCCAGCTTACTTTTTTTTTTTTTTTTGGAGACAGGGTCTCACTTTGTAGTTCAGTAGTTCAGGCTGGTCCTGAGCTCCCTTTGTATCCCAGGCAAACACTGAACTCACAGCAAGTTTCCTATTTTTGCCCTTCCAGTGCCAGGATTATAGGCGTGAGTCACCATGCCTGGCATTGTGGTTAGTGGTACCAGGGATTGAACTCAGGACCCTGCGCTTGCCAGGCAGATGCCGGAACCACTCAGCTAAATCCCTAGCCTCTCAGGTTACTATTGAAAACACATCCTCAAACACCCCTGATCTTTTTTCTGGCCAGGATTATGGTCCAGACCTTATCTTTCCTCACTCATCTGGCACCATCTCTTCACAACTTTCCTTTTCTGGCTTCCATGACACTCAAGGTTTCTGGTTCTCCTCTTGCTTTCCTGTCACCTGTTCCTGGCTTGTGAGCTAGCTCTTCTTCCCACTCTCATCATGGCCTGCCACAGCTATCAGTCCTTCCTTTCAAAGCACTACCCCTGCTTCCTCCTTCCAAACTCTTCAGCCTAGGAAGATCTAGAATCCTCATGTCTGGCCTTGAGCTCATAACTAAGTCTGACTGCCAGATTTGTAACTTCTACAGACAAACCCCCAAGAAAACAACTCTCCCCAAGAAGGCAGCTTTCCCATTTGACTTTTCTATTTCTGTCAATGACTCTATTCTTCCCGAGTTTCCTGTAATCTGCCACTGCCTGCAATGCAGCTGTTTGTCCCAGTGCCCAAGGCCATTCCATCATCCATCAATGCCACAGGTTCTGCTTGGGAGGCTGTGGAGTTTGTCCCGTCCTCCTCTTTCCTAGCACCATCAGGAGCACACCGAAACTGCTTTCTAGGAATCTGAGACTTCATGTGATCTGACCTCCTCTCCTCCTTTACAGACTTCGGATTCTCAGGTATAATCAGTGCCACTGTGATCAGAGCATGGAAAGGAGCCGACAGGAAGCAATTGTGGAGATCAGACCAAAGAGAATGCCAGAAGCTCTTTAGCAACAAACGCAAAGGACAGCAGACTGGGTGGCAGGTCCAAATGCCACGAAAATAGCACTGAGTTCCTTTGGGAGTTATAAGAGAGTTGGTCAAAGTCTAGCCAGACAAAGAACCATGGACCTGGGGACAAGAGTATGAAGGGCTATGAGTCAGGGCAAAGCAGTAACAGGAAGAAACATAGTAAGACAGGTGGCCTCTGTCACCTGGATTAGCAGCCCATAGAACAAAAGGGCATTTAAGGATAAAAGTACTGGCCTAGAAGTGGAGCCAGTGTTCTGCCAGTCCTCTGGCTTAAGTGATCCGTGCACTGGCTCATGCTCACATGGACCTTTGTGCCTTCTTCCAGTCTCACTTCCAAGATGTCACAGTATTACCTCCTTCTTTCCCTAAACTCTTTTATCCCTGTCTGAATTGCTCAGTGTGACACTTGATCACACGTTCTACCCCAACACTCTACAAATAGCAGTGTGGATGGGTCCTGGGCAAAGGTGCAGCCATGAAAATACACACAGTTTTGAGACAGTCTCTGACCTCAAGCCTCTCAGAATCCAGTGGGCAGTGAAGAAGATACACACATGGGAAACTGTTTAAACCCCTGTCATTAGGGAAGAGCTGAAGAGACAGCAGATGGGCAAAATTACAGGGTGGAGAGGAGCTAGGACTTGAGAAAGCCTGGAGGGATGGAGTAAGAGGGCTTGACGGGCAGGGAAGGTGGAAATAAACAGGAAAGGTATGGTGACTGTGTACAGAAGGTTTGGTGGGTGCTGACAGTGGACAGATTAGAATGCAGATTATGAAATATTATGCCTAAATATATTAATTGGTGAACTATAAAAATACATATTTATAATATGTATAATAACCTCCCTTTATTCAAATGCCATGGAAGAAAAGTCTGTATTTGTCTATTTCTAGCTCATTTGCCAGCACTTCCTTCCACCATGACCATAGTCTGCCTTGGTCCACATCCACAGTGTATCTCTTGTCCCCACCAATCCTCAGAGCATGATTCGTCTTAAGCTCACACCTAAGTGGGAGCCTGTAATGGCTTGCTAGACATCAATTTTTTTTTTTTTTAAAGACAGAATCTCGCTTTGTAGTTCTGGCTGGTCCTAAACTCAGCCTCAACTCACAGCAATTCTCCTGCTTCTGTACTGGGCAATCACCATGCCCAGTACTGTGGTATGTGGTAGATTGCTGGTGGGCATGAGTCACAAAGCCCGGCATTGTTGTATGTGGTTACTGGGGATCAAACTAGGACCCTTGCACCTGCAAGGCAGGCGCCAGAACCACTGAGCTAAATCCCTGGCCCTGGTAGGCTTCAATTTTTAAAAATAATAACAACAATACATTTTTCTGGGGTTTCTCATTTTAATATGAAGTCACTGTTTATAACTGTGATCTAGCTGAACACATAAGTCCAGCATCACCAGGAACACTGATGCTACTATCATAAGGCACTCAGGTTACTTGTGGTAATAGCATTAATCCCCGTGGAAAGATGAAAAAATATATAACCTCTCCCTTCTAGGGAGGCCAGAGGTGGTTCTGGATTAGCTACTGGTCTCTTGCTGAGGTTTCCCAAGTGGTTCATATGATAGACTTTTATCTCAGAAGTCAAGTTGCCTGGCTGAAGGTCATGTACCCACGACCAGCTCTTGAGAGATCATGAGATCTGAGATCCAGAGCTCTAATTCTATGCCTAGAAACTGACCGTGGGATCATATTTAGGGTGAGTCACAGTGGTCACAATGGCTGACTTGCTGCCTTGCCTCAGTGTGATACTGCAGGCAGCCACTGTGGGCAGATGTGGACTTCGGTCTTGTAACTGTCACATGACATTCCATTCAACACACATGCACCAGGATCAGAGTTTTCTGAGTGCAAAGCAACTTCCTGGGGTTTCATGGAGGTGTAGCTCTCCTTACAAATCCAGTATAATGCTTCCCTTCAGCAGCTATTATACTGCCAGTGGATTCAGACTCTAGAGCCAGTTTTCCCTATTGACTCCATCTATGGGGCAGGAGTTCTTGATGTTACTGAGGACTATCAGGCTCCATAGCTAGTCACTTCCCCCTAGTGTGCCAGTGAGGATGAGGTACGAACTGCAATGAGCAGCTTAAAATCAAAATTGGTAACCACTGGATTCATGGGGGTCAATAAAACACAAGAAGCTGATAAAAGCTGGCTATACTTAGAACTTTTAGTCACTCTAGAAAGCAAGGTCCATTTTGTGATGCTGAATATTGGAACAATTTTCAGGAAACTATATGTTGAGAAGAACCACAGATATGGATCCAAGGCAAGACCTACAACGTAAATTAGGTTTAAGAAAAGTAGTTTAAATGAAGTAACTGTTAAGAATGTGTGGTGGGCCAAGACTGATCCTGGCTCCTAGTCTGGGAAGACTGGAATAGAGGGGTGACTTAGCAAAAGGACCCATGGCAGGAGTTGAGACCCAGTTGTTCTTCTATATGTACTAGATCTGATGTGTAATGGAATCCTTGTGGCACACATTTCTTCTGCATTTCTGAAGAATAGGAGAGTCCCTCAAAATAAACTCAGATTTGATGCATAGGGCAGGCAGAATGAGGGGCATATATTTTGGGAAACTGGAATTTGATTCTTTTAGAGTTATAGTATATAAGAGATGAGTCTTCCTATCTGAACTGAATTGAATGAGTTAAATATTTTGGATTCTGAGTTCTTTTAGACACCTCAGCCTTCATCAGCTCCTGAGAGCAGGCACTGAGGCTTTAACAAGAAGCTACCATCTGGATTTAGGTTACAGAGAGTGGATGAATGCTGTAGCAGATTCAGGTTGGTTACCTTGGTTTGACACAAGATGCCTCAAAGATGGTGATACTTTCCTTCCTGTTGTGACTAGCACTGTGAATGAGTGACCTGAGAGGGCAGACAGCTCAGGAAAACCAGCATCTAAGAGTTAAATTACACCTGGCCACTGGCAAAATAAAAACATCACCTCCAAGGGCACATCATCCACTCATCAAATAACCTCACCTTATGGAAGTGGAAAGTGGTAAGGAATAATGTGACCAACTTAACCTGGTTTCTCTGGGAATTCCTCAGTATTAGCAGAGGAAGTCCTATGTCCCAGGAAACCTGTCAGACCTAGAAAAACTAGATGTTTGGCTAGCACTGGTAACAGAAGATTGTGTCCCAGGATAAATAAATCAGCTTTTAAACTTGACAGTATTAGTGTAATTACAACTATTAAAATAGGACCTAGGTTGAGATTGTTCATCAATATTCAATCCTAATAAAGATCTCATCTTTCATCTTTCAAGAAATCTCTCATAATGTAAGTTTCTAGGCAGCTTGAGTCTGAGGGCTACATAGTAAGTGCGTAAGCACTGCAGATCTATTTGTCAGTTGTCCACAGTTTACCAGAAGTATCTAAGGAATTGTTTGCATAGCTCCTAAAATGAATAAAATCAGGTCAATAGAATTAAGGCTCCTGGCAATTAGGAGTTTATCCTGTGAAAAGGACAAGGCTTTAGTGTTCAGCCAGGGAGGAAAAAAGCTAAATCTGATCTGGAATGTCTGTGAGGGAGAGGAATTTAAGCCCAAGATAATGAAATTCTTTTTGGCTTTAACTATAAATAAGCTGTGCTTGCTCCAGAATGTTTACCTAGGAGGGGCCTTGGAGTGGCAGTCTGACTGGAAGGAAGTGTGTGAAACTTTATTTGCCAGAGGTTGTATTTGTGATTGAGAAAACATTAATTGTCCATATCGAAGGCCTTTATCCCAGTTTCAGCTTTGGCTATGTCATTGCGAATAACCAGACTTACCAAAAAAAGGCAGAAGAAAATGGTAGGAGAATAGGAATTTGCTCTTTAGATCTGGAAAAAACCTATCAGAGACCTAAATCAGTGCTTTTTAGGGTATTTATAATTATTTAACACTTCCTTGGTACTCTAAAAGGAAAATAGTGTATCTTGTACATTTATGATAAATACAGCATATGTATACACAGAACTGGACTTTCATTGGGGGCAGATCAAAGAAAAATGGGTAATAGGGCTGGTGATTTAGCTCAAGTGGTACCATACATACCATGGAAGCACAAGGGCCCCAATTCAATCCCTAGTACTATCAAAAAAAAAAACAGATATCTACTTTTAGGAAGTGAGTATGTACGGATCTCAACTGTGAGGAGCCAAGAAAAAGGTTTCTTAAATGTTGCCACTATGAATAAGTTTTGTTTTTTTAAATGGTCTTTAAAAAGAATCCCTCCCAATGGCTGAGTCTCCTCAAATGTTTATGAACTAAGACAATGGTATGACTGACAAGAAACTGAAGACATGAGCTAACTGGGAAGAAAACACCATTTCAGTAGGATTCCTGCTTGGTGAGTGAGGAGAGTGAAGTAGGAAACCACAGAATAAGACTCCATTACGATCTGCAGAAGGGCTCTGGGGTTTCTGCCGCTGTGTCTGGGTGAAGCAGTTTCCAAGAACAACAAATCTAGGAGGGCACCAGGGGATGGGAGAGCCAACTGTGAGCTTGGCTCGATGTTAGAAGGAGTGTGGCTCTTACAGTCAAGTTTCAGGTATTTCAACTCATGGAGAACAGTAAGGACCGCTCTGAGGAGTGCAAGTGGCAGCTGGCTGCAGAAAGAAGTGATTAGGTTTTGATCTGGAGAAGAAAGGAGCCACAAACATGTGGCTGTGGTTTTGATCAGCTTGCTATCACTCCCTGGACCCCACAGGGACTCTGTGGTGTCTCCTGCATCCCCTGAAGACACCTCAGCTTGGTTTCAGGATTGTCTATTAGCAAGGCTCTATCTTGCTTCTCCTAAATGCCTTCATCTTTAGCCACACTTCAGCCCACACTGACAAGCCTGCTAATGAGGGAAAAATCAGCTGCCTGGCTCCCCATAGAGAGAGAAAGAGAAATTTTAATAGCAGGTTCTAGTTACAGACACCTGCTGCCTATCATCTCTTTTTAACCTGGATCTGGAAATAGAAACTCCAACAAGGCCCACAGGGAGGCTGCAGACCACATTATGCAGACTGCTCTGCCTAACTGAAGACAAACAAACAAATAAATAAAATTCATCTGCTTCCAGGAATGGGATAGAGCCTCCTCAAAAACACAAAGCTCTGAGAGAGCTAACGGTACAGTGACTCCACGGGGTGTCTCCGAACAAGCTCGAGACAGGGAAGGTTTTTTTGCCCAGTGCATACAGCATTGGCCAAAATAAGAACATCATGCACCTACATCTGTTTATGGCAAACAAGAGAAAGAATGACATTGTTCTTAAGATTGGGAACTGCCAGGGCTGGGGAGTTAGCTCAGTGGTTCCGGCGCCTGTCTTGCAAGCGCAAGGACCCGGGTTCGATTCCCCGGTAACCACATAACAATACTGGGTGTGGAGACCCACACCCAGCAGCAACCAGTACCACATACCACAGTGCCGGGCGTGGTGGCTCACGCCTGTAATCCAGCACTCGGGAGGCAGAGGCAGGAGGATTGCTGTGATGTGAGTTTGAGGCTGAGCTCAGGGCCAGCCTGAACCACAAAGCGAGACCCTGTCTCAAAAAACCTAAAAAAAAAAAAAAGATTGGGAACTGCCAGGGATCCTGCTCTCTCACCAATGTGTGGTTCTTGATGTGGGGCACATGTACCCCAGTGATGGGGAAAAGACAGACATGGATTCTCACAAAAGCAGATGAAATGTTCTGAGGGGACACAAAAGACATACACTGAGGGACACATGGTGGGCACATGGCTGAAGAGGTTGGGGTGAGTCAGAGCAAGCTTCTCAGGATGGAAACTGTTAAGTTTTTCTCACAGGACAAGAAGTACAGAGGACAAGAGAAGGAAGGAGATTTGCAATAGTCAGGATACCAGTCCTTCCTAGCACCAAAAAAATATCACAAGCCCTACCTTGGAAACACAAGTGCCCGAGTTAAATCCTGGGTATCATCGCCAAAAAAAAAGAAGAAAAAGGAATGTCACAAGTGATAGGCGGGGCAGGTAGACTCAGGTCACTGTGCAGCAAGCCTTGGGTGCTGGCCTGCTTGAGGAAGCCAACTAAAGAGACATGATGACAAATAGGCAGGGAGGTGACTGGGGCACTCCTGTAAAAAGCCAAAGGAGTGGTAGATCACATAGCTGGGAGGTGACTGGGGCACTCCTGTAAAAAGCCAAAGGAGTGGTAAATCACATAGCTGAATACATAGGTAAAAGGTTCTGAGCTGTACACTTCATTTGTGCCTTTTACTGTATGTAAATGATTGCTCAGAGTACTACTTAAAAAGCCTTAAGTGAGACTGTGCCAGCCTGACCCAGAGTGTGGGGGATGGGAATAGTTAAGCGAGGACAGAAGTACAAGAGAATCTTTACCTTTAGCTGCTTCTCTTGGGCTGTAGGAAGGGTCCTCTCCCAGGAGGCTCCCAGAGGGAGCCAGAAGCAGAGGGTGCTGTCTTTAAAGGGTACCATTCCCAATTTGCCTGTTTGATTTTTACAAAGAAGGAAACTAAGGGCCAGAGGAGCTAAGCTTTGTCCAGGCTCCCCTGGCTACTTTAGAAGAAAAAGACCTAGGTTTGCACCCTACTCCAAATTTCTCTACACCACTGTGGCCAAAAATCATGAAGGAATTTGAATGAATGACAGAATTCTGAAGCTGTACAGAATCAAATGTCAGAACACAAGTTACAGTATGGGTGAATACTAACGGTCTATCATGTGTTAAATAAATTATGAAATAATATGCACCCATCTTGCTGGACTGCAGATGTACAGTGGTAGAGTACTTGCCTAGCATGCTCAGGGCCCCAGTTTGATCCCCGATCCCCAACATCTTGAAAACAAAACAAAATAAAAATACAAAGCAAACTATAACTGATTCCGTGGGTAAGGCACACACTGTATATATAGAAGATAAAACCACAGCAATGATCACCAAAATAGCAATGGTGTGTTATCTTTGGGTAGAATTAGAGATGATTTTTGTATGTTTCATTTTCAATTTTTTAAAAATAAAGATATATCAAAATTTTTATGCAGAAAAAAATGAAGATTTGTATGACTATCTAGACTTTTCTCAGTTCATGACCAAGCTTTGGTCTGCTTGTTTTCCTAAAAGCAAACACATCTTGGGAACAAAAACAAATCACTAGACAAATATTGATCTGTTGCTAAGTGAACAAGAGGTACATCCGCCCACTGAAGCAAAGTTTTTCTCCAGACAGTAGAAGACTCATTTATGATGTAACTTTAGGTCAACTGTCTTAAAACAGATTTAAAAATGAGTTTAACGCTAAGTGGGACAAAAAAGAAGAATCCCTACTCTCACAGTAAGCTTTTAATGTTTACCTTTCATCAACCAGCTTCCTTCAGCATAGCGGCAAGGGGATATCTGATTTGTACCTCTTGCAGTCAAGGCTACTGAATGAGAGTAGCAGCTCACTATAAACCAGATAGCTGAACCTTCCAGCCTGGGTGAGTGCCTGTGAGGCTGCAGACAGGCTTCCTACCGGGACAAGAGCTTCAAAGTCCCAAGAGAAGCACTTTTACCTGGAACAGACATTTCCTGCTCTCAGCTTCAAACACAGGAGAGGCCATTGTGGAAATATGGTAAGCAACAGAACATCAGAGGACAGTGGCTTCTGCCAGAGTGGTAGACACAGAGAGAGGTCATGTGGGGATCAAAGGCCACAATGAGGCCAGCCCTGCTCACAGGGCTCCTGTGGGCTGGCCTCTTCCTGCTCTGGCCTCAGCTCCTGCAGCACCCAGGGCAAAGTGCCCTGTGTTCTTCCACGTGGATGAGAAGGGACACTAGTTCCAGTTTGTAGTTAGCTTCCCTCTGCTATTCCCAGTTTCCCTTTTTCTTAAAATGATAGGAAAAACAAATCTGACCTTTACATTTTTAAGAGGATTAAATGGCAGAATGTCATTTCAAATGCAGTGATAAGGACAGGAAACACGAAAACATTTTGCTATGTGCTACATGAACACAGGACACAGTTAATCCTAAAATTAGAATCTATACCAGAGATAAGATATTAGTTAAAAGTGAGAAAGAAAACCTTTGCCCTCTAGTCATCTGTCATTTCAAGCCAGAGGGAGTTGGCTGCTTATATAATGCTCTGACATACTCTAGGAGGGTTGGTCCTATAAATGAAAGGGGTAAGCCTTGGCAGTAAATAGTTGGAGAACTTGTATTTTCACACCCACCTGAAACCATAGCTAATTCCTAAGCAATATCAACTCTCCTTTAACCTAGGCCACCAGCACCCTCCTCATCCGGACTTCACCAGGGAAGTACGTGGTGATGATCAGTGACTACAGGCTCTGTGCTGATGCCACCAGCACACAGGTGGATATCACCTTCCACACCCAGCCTGGACCTCCATGGAGATGAGGACAGAGAGGGACCCTCATCTCAACAGTAGTCACATGGCACGAGGTCAGCACCTCAGGCTCATCAAGAATGGGTGCTGGCAGGGCAAGACGTAAAGGAAGACTGTGAGATTTAATGTCTCTGGTTATTTTAAAATGGAAAATAAGTCAAAGAGGTTAAACTGCTATACTCAGCTTTTATTTACACTTCGAACAATTAGTACACAATCAAACCTTCTATATTATTTCTCTGGAGCCTGGGAAAAAGTTGCTTTCCTGTGCCTTCCTCCCTCTAATTTCTTAGGAGCCAAATGTAGGTGCAAGTTTGATACTCCTCTGCATATAAACTTGTAGGATTTTGAATAGGGTGATGGGTTTTAGTTTTGATGGTCTTGGGCATGTAACCCAAGCTAACTATAACTCACACTGAGTTGTTTCCTCAGCCCTTTTTTCATTTCTCATGACAGCGTCATCCTAAGTCGCCCAGGCTGGGCTTGAATTGGTGATCCTCCTGCCTTAGCCTCAGTGCTGGGATTACAAACATGTATCACTGCACATGGTTAAGTACATTGGTTTTTGAAAACTCTCTAAAAATGAAAGTAGCACCTAATCTGAAAGTAGGTAAAAGGTCATCAGACAGTCCAAATCACTAATTTGTCTGAATACGTATTAAAGAAACATTCGGAATACAGCTGGACAGTTTTAAAACATAGTAATGTGCAAACCTTTTAAAGAACAGATTTTTTCTTTTTCTTTTTCTTTTTTTTGTAGCTCTGGGGATTGAACTTAATAGTGCTCTGTCACTGAACTACATCACCAGTCTTTAATTTGCTTTTTATTTGAGACAGGGTCATGCTAAGTTGCCCATGTTGGGTTCAAACTTGTAATTCCCTTGCTTTGGCCTCCTCAATAGCTGGGATTACAGGCATGAATCTTTATGTCTGGCACAGAGAAGATTTTTAATTGCCAACATTGCATAATAAAAACAACACATCTTTATTTTGGTGCCAAGCTGTGGAGGTTACATGACATGTAGTCCCTCAGTTCCAGATTCACTATGATGACATTATGCGGTGTACCATGCTCTACCAGAATTAAGCACCGTCTCTCTTGACATGGAGTCATAGCGTCACTTTTACAACTATGAGAAGACTACACACTAACACTCAAACGCCAAAGCCCATGGTGGAAGGTCTTCACCCTTGTCTAACGGCTTTTCACAGTCAGCGAGATAATGCCAAGACCCAAATGCTAAGATGTCTCTGCTGCCCACTGGTCTGCTAGGAGGGAAGAATCTTTCACTTAGCATTACCAATCCCCCAAAGAGGGTAAAGGGACAAGCTTCTACTGTTACTGCCCACCAGGTATCAGAAAGCCTGACGGTCTCATGTTGAAGGGACACAGTTAGAGAAAGACAGCTTTCTGAGCAGCCAGCTGCTCCTCTGAGACACAGCAGGAGAGCAGCGAGCTGGCAAAAGTACAGAGCGAAGCAGCAATGACAAACAGTGAGACTTCAAGCCCGATGGAGAGGGCATGGAATTCTATGTGCATGAGGCTTGGACACAATGAGAATATGTCCACAGGGCGGGAAGGGTGGGTGCATTTCATACCACTCTGGATGAAAACAGTATGTGTGATCCAGAATATGGATTCCCTCCTGCCACCTCTAAAACAGCCATGGCCTTTGCAGAGAGACCTGGCATACTGGGGTGAAGCTCTCTCCTCAGGGGACCTCCCTCAGTTAATACTCTCAGCTAATGCACTTCCAGTATGGCAAGGAGAGTATCTAGGCACATCATCCATACCAGAGGATGATGATTCCCCTGTCCTAGGATTGGGAACAGGGCATTAGTTTAAGTGCTAGAATATAATCAAGTCTTCCATGTCTACCTATAAATGCTGCTACTCTCTGCAAGGTCTTTGTCATGGATTATGACACCATTCTGAGGAAGACAAGATGTTTCTAGGCAACAAAGATTTGATTCTTTCTCACATCCTCTGAGATTAAGACACCAGAATGCCATCACGACTGGCCGTTTTATCACCAATGAGGCCATCTTCCATCAGTGCCCTAAGGACACTGATGTTCTTCTTTGGAGAGGGGAACACTGAGAATTGAACCCAGGACACAGTGCATGTTAGGAAAATGCTCCACCCCTGAGTTCCTCCCACCCCAGCCTGAGAGGGGACTTCTCTAAACACCATCCAGAGGTAAAACGGTCATATGGAGGTGGGCATATGCAGGGCACACGGTCTACTCACTCTTTGGTCAGAAGGGGACAAGACTTGAGCAGGAAGCGAGACAGCCCTGAGTCCTGGAAGTAGAGGTCAGGCGGGGCTGTGGGGCTCTTCAGGTTCAAACACCGGACGATCACGTATAGCACAGCAGCCACTGCAGCCAGCTTCACCCCATCAAACACAGCTGGGAGCTCGGGGGTATCCATCATGGCATTCATCTTGATCTGGGGAGCAAAGCGACACGTCTGAGGAAGAGTGGAATACACCACAAGACAGAGGCATGGCCTGCTATGAGCAAGACACATGGGTGTCCTGACAACGGCTTACAACTGCCAATGCACTGGCAACCAATTGCAATTGGCAACCAACCAATTACAAGTGCATAGCATTAGGTGCCTAGGATTGAGGCCAGAATGATTTCCTTTCTTTAGTTTCATGAGCATTTCCAAGATAAGCAAATTGGAAAATGCTGACAATTGTAACTTTCAGAGAGTAGAAAAAAATGACTGGTGACAAAGGCAGGTATAGGACTGGGGGCAATATGCAGATTCTCGTGAACAGCTACCTCAAAGCTCTTTGCACACTTAATCTGCACCTGGAGCAGCAGGTGTGTGTTAAGTGTTGTGTTTACAGTTGTGGATGCAAACACGGATGGGACTGCTGGTGCCAGCTGTGTTGTTCTGCCTGCTTGCTCCACCTTTCTTTTCAGAGTGGGCTAAGCAGAAGCAACCTCAGCATGACCCAGCCATCTGCTCTTCGGAGGCCCTGGAGCTGCAGTCTAGTTTTGACTCAGCCCAAGTCACAGTGGTCCTGGCTCTGAGGGTTTCAGGCAGTGGGCAATGTCTGGCATTTATTTTTTTTTTCCTGCTGAATAAGCCTGGCAGCAGCCACTAAAACAAAATTAAAGGTGGATAAAATTTGACTACTAAATTAAAATTATAGCATACAAACTATACATGCCTAAGAGGTTTCCCAAGCACTCCTAATATTTCATGTTTTAAAGTAGCTTTTCTTGATATAAAATGTACTCACGCACACATACATTCAACCAAATAGATATAACAGTAACAAAATTTCAGCCTTTTCCTTGCTGCTCAGCTGAGTAATAAAGCATCAGATGTTACCTTAAGAATAAAGAAAAATGAATACTAATAAAGAAGGAGGAGAAAGAAGGGAGAAGGACAGGAAGAGAGGGAGAGGGGAGAGGTAAAGGAGAGGAAGGGGAAGAGGAAGACGAGGAAGAGAAGGAGGAAGAAAATGAAGACAAGAAGATAAAGAAGAGGAAGAAGAAAAAGGTAACTCCCGTAGCCCAAGTAGCTATGGCAACTGCTTCCCTTGGAGTAATTTCAAGTAGCCTCTGTGAACATCAGTCATTATGAAAACTCTGGATAGCCAAAGGTGGAGATAAAACAGGCAGGGCAAAACAGTCTTCAAAAACTGAGTGGGATAAAATTGACTTAACTTTCCCGAGATCTAAGGCAGGTCCAGAGAGCCCTCAGAAACAGTTTTCAAACACCAAATGCTGGAATTACAGGTGTGTGCTACATACCTGGTGAAAAGAATATTTTAAAAACTCTCTGACACAATTTGGCATCAAGGCTAGACTTCAGAATGCCTTCTCAGTTGCACTGAGTAGTTTTCTTAAATCTTCACTTCTGGTGGCAACATCATCTCACTCTGGGGTAGTCAGGTCCCCCAAAAGGCTATCTATAAACTTTGGATTTTTGACTTAGGGTCTGTGGATTCCTCTGGGATTCTATAGAGTCCAGGAACTTCCAGAAATTATATGTGAAAATCTGGGCAGATGTGAGGTTTTCTGGGGTGAGGCTTCACAGCATCAGTCAGATTTCAAGGCCCTGTGGCTTATATAAGTACATATTACCGCACTTATAGAAAATCAAGGGGTCACTCTGCAGCCTCCATTCTTCACCCTGTTGGAGATCTGTCACTTGAGCTAGCCAGACTAAGGCTTACCCAATACCCAAGGTGAGATAGTTGGTTAATTATAGTTGTTAAATACAGTAGTGGAAGGCCTGCAATAAAAACCTGCCAGAATTCCAAAGTTTCTATGACAATGCACTGGTAATATGGAGCTGGCAGAGAAGTTCTATCTTGACTCTGCTGTCTCCTTTACTGGGCTGTGGTTCAGCAGTAGGGCCTTTGCCTGGCCTGTGGGAGGCCCTGGGTTCCATCTCAATTTGCAAGAAAATATTGGCCAGTAAAGTAGAGGGCTGGTTTACCAGTCTGGATTGGTCTAGAGTAGAAACTTTTAAGGAATTAAAAAATAAATCCTTCTTTTCTGACTTCTACTCCATATTTACTAATATATGAGGAAGTAGAGAAAAGCAGGAAAAATGAGAGCTCTAGTAATACATACCTATATCACTCCTTTCACGGCAATAATAATTTTTTCTTGAAGAGTTGTACAGTTAGGTTAGTCAGGTCAGATCTGTTATTCAAATTAACCTACAAGATGAAAAAAGATTGGAAATATTTTAATGAATTAGTAACTGTTTAATTAAAATGAAAATAGTTTAAATTTCTCTGTTTTTAATGTCATAAGGGAAAAAGATAATTTTTTGGTTTTTTTTGTTTTTTTTTGTTTTAGGTTTTTTGAGACAGGGTCTCGCTTTGTGGTTCAGGCTGGCCCTGAGCTCAGCCTCAAACTCACATCACAATCCTCCTGCCTCTGCCTCCCGAGTGCTGGATTACAGGCGTGAGCCACCACGCCCGGCACTGTGGTATGTGGTACTGGTTGCTGCTGGGTGTGGGGTCTCCATATCCAGTATTGTTATGTGGTTACCGGGGAATCGAACCCGGGTTCTTGCGCTTGCAAGACAGGCGCCGGAACCACTGAGCTAACTCCCCGGCCCCAATTTTGTTTTGTTTTTGAGATAGGTTCTCACTTTGTAGTCTAGGCTGGCCTTGAACTTGCTGTGTAGCTCAGGCTGGCTCACAATCCTTCCAGCTCAGTCTCCCAAGTAGTGAGATTACAATTGTGCATTACTATGTCAGCAAGACAATTTTTTTAATACACCTGCATCACCCTTGTGGTTGTTTGGCTACTTTCACGCCTGCTGGGGGAAGCACTGTCTGGCAGTTTCTCCATGGCTTCCAGGACAAGTTATCTATCTGCTGTGCTCCTTGTCCTAGCTAAACCCAACGCACACTGCTTTTCTGCCCTTCAGCAAGGCCTAGTAGAACAGGAATCATATCTATGTGGCCAATGTAACAACTGAGTGAGGCTGTAGATGAAAGATAGCACAGCCAGTTGATGTATTCCATCAAACATGCCCAAACATGTGGCATGGCAGAAAAATGTGAGCTGAGAGAAGCCAAAGGGAGAGAGGAGCTCAAAAATAAGATACTAGGTCAGAGCTCAAGGCAGAGCTGGAAGGAATAGGTGTGGGGATGCAGTACCACTTGGTCTGGGTCTGGACAGGGATCCCAGGGGCTGGCTGTGAGGGACATTGGAAATAAGTGCTCACTGTGAGATGAGGAATTAGAGTCCTGTGCCCCCTTGAAAATGTGCTAAAAAATATATAGATTCCAAACCAGCAGAGGAAGCTAAAACAGAACATGAGAAGACAACCAATGTCCACATTGTGTTATCTTCGAGCCAAACTACACCAAGCTCTGGTCTTCATAGCTCATGAATACTACCTCTTGATCTTTCCCATGACCAGTGAGGCAGATGCAATTATTACCTTATTTTATAAGTGAGGAAACCAAGGCCTAGGAAGTTCAAATATTTGCTCAAGATCACAGAGGTGGTAGGCAGAAAAGCCAGGATTATCCTCTGGCTCCTCTTAACTACCATGCTGCGCTACTTGAAAGCAAGGCAGAGAGAAGCAAGCAAAACAAACTGAATTACTTGCCCAAAGTCACTGTAAAAACTCAGCTCAGATTCAAGTCTTGCTTATTTTTCCTGACCAGCCCCTGCAGCAAAATGACTGAAGAAAAGACAGTCAAAGAAGAGACTCAATTTACTTGCCCAGCAGTCTTCCTCAGCTTCACATTCTTATCCTCTCCTTACATTCTGAGACAAACTAACTGCAGAGGACTGTGGTGAGGTGGGCCTACCCAGCAGTCTTCAGTCACATGATGGGACCCCTTATGCTCAGCTGCTGGCAGAGAAAGAGGCCCAAGGCAGACCCACGACCCAAAACTGGCAGCACATGAACTGGTAGGGTATACCAAATTATCA
>PVIR01022857.1:0-27726 GCA_004026965.1 Petromus typicus
TTTTTTTTTATAAGAAGAGGAAGTTTGGGTGCACAGTGACACATGGGATGCAGGTGCTTAGAGGAAAGGCCATGAGAAGACACTATCATTTGCCAAGAAAGGACAGAAGCCCCAGAACAAACCAGAATGATGAATATTTTGTTATCAGACTTCCAGTCTCCAAAACTGTGGGAAGATCGATGTCTGTTTTTAAAGTCATTCACTTTGTGGTATTTTGTTCTTGTAGCCCTATAAGTTTGGTGGCTTGTAGCCTAGAGTTTGGAAGCTTCAACATCTAAGAAGTAGTGGACACATTCATTTAAATAAATTATAGAAATGAAGCCAGGAAATATCTACTGAGAAGATCCTACATATGCCTGGACTTTGCTTATCAGACACTTCCGTAGTGCTGACTCGTGAGATGCCTTTATTTCCCTTTGTGCTTTGGATGTTTCTGGCTCGTCCACCCCACTGCACATTTGCACCAACTCAGTTATTTTTAAAGTACTTTATGTTTTGAATGACTGTGCTGCTATTTTTTTCTACAAAGTTTGGTTGTGGAGTATACAGGTAACGTTCTTATTATAGTGAGGAGGAATTAAACCTGTCTGTGAGCCTATCATTCATGATCTTATCCCTTTGAAGACGGTGAAATTTGGGCCAGTTATCCTATTAGGTTAATTTTCTTTAATATTTAGGATTTCTTGATTAATTTTAATGTCTGACATTTTAAATTAAAAATTATTTTCTAAAATTTTCCCGAACACACAGTGATGCTGGCAGGAGACTGTTGATGGTGTTATGTGCCTTTGGAACTAACATGTCGATGGCAGATTCTACTGAAGATGTTGCAGAGGAGCAGAAACAAATCTGACACTTTGTGAACCTGTGTGTGGCTGTTGGCTGAGGACCATCTGTGACAACATGCCTGTGATGCCTGCTGCTGCAGAAACAGCAGGTAATGATCCTGCTGTGAAGAGAGGTGTTCAGGAAATGTTTTTGCGTCTTGAAAATCTTCCTAGTCTTTTTATTTTTAGCAGTACTGAGGATCTAACTTAGGGCCTTGCACATGTGAGGCAGGAGCGGTGCCAGTGAGTTACATCCATAACCCTCTTTTGGTCATTATTCTTGCAAAAACTATGGAGTCCTGGAAGTTGGGAAATCTAGTAAAATAATCTGGGTGTTTCTGTTTTCTTATTCTTTTGGCTGTAGTGAAGTCATTCACAGTGAAGAACATTTATTCACCTATGAGACAGGGAGAGTTCTATCTGCCTAGCCTACCTTACCAAAGTTTAGGAGAATGATATTAATTAATGACTGTCCATGTGGTACTTTTGAAGCATGCTGTGCAAATTAGAAGTTCTCATTATTACTGTAACCGCAAATAAATAGGTTAGTAACTCTTCTACATTTCTGCCTCTACTTCTAAATGAAGCAAGTTGGACTCTCTTTAGAGGAACATAAGCATCAATGAGGATGCCTTGCTTGATTGGGTTCTCAGAAGGACTCCTGTGGTTACCAAATCTCAATGAGTGTTCAGTAAAGCCTCGTATTTCCTTTGGTTCTCACTCTGATGTAGGACAGTGTTTTTCCCTCCTACTTATCTGTTTACCATTTAGCTTTTGTTTTATTTATTTATTTTTTTATAAGATTTTATGAGACTGGGTCTCGCTTTCTGGTTCAGGCTGGCCCTGAGCTCAGCCTCAAACTTACATCACAGCAATCCTCCTGCCTCTGCCTCCCTAGTGCTGGGATTACAGGTGTGAGCCACCATGCCCGGCACTGTGGTATGTGGTACTGATTGCTGCTGGGCATGAGTCTCCATACTCAGTATTGTATGTGATTACCAGGGATCGAACCTGAGTCCTTGCACTTGCAAGACAGGCGGCAGAACCACTGAGCTATATCCCTGGCCCACCATTTAGCTTTTAATAGCCAGTGGCAGATGCAGTGTCCCAGAGATGGAAAACTTCAGAACCTAGTGGAGACTTGAGTTCACCTGAAAGGTGTAGGGGTGTGTCATCTCAAAGTGTGGTAACACAAGCTTTTCCCTTGAGTCTCTGACTCCAAGCTGAGCAGTCTTTTTCTGAATAGAAGAGCGATGTAAAAAAATCTCCACAGCTGTATATTAAGAAATGCATGCCGAAAACACCAGGCCTGTTGCTCTTATGATTAAATCTTAGATAATTCCTAGAAAATGCTGATTTTGAATGCAAATTATAATTTTGGCAATGGCCTATACCTTCTACACTCTTTGCTATGAATTTCAAGAATGTGGGGGAAGGCAGTGAGGGAGGAATCAATACAGGAAGTTAAGCTTTATAAAAATTTTAATCTACAGCCCTATTTATTTTGTATTTCGAGACAGAGTCTCTCTACGTTGTCCAGGCTGACCTGGAATTAGTTAAACTTCTGCTTCATTTTCCAGACTAACTAGGGTTACAAGTGCACAATGCTGTGCCTTTAAAATTTTTGTTATGGATGGAAAGTTTTCAGACAAGTACAAAAGTTGAAAGATCTTATAAAAAACCATCAAACTTCAAGAAGTATAATGATCAGAATTTCATTTATCCCTCCTTTTATTTCCTACCTCTATCCATTCTCTTTTTGTGTAATTATCTTAAATCAAATACCAGCTACCAGTTTGAGTCACTTTTAAACATATTGGTGTCTCTTAATTAGTAATATATTTGTTTTGCTGCTTTTTAATTTCATAATTTTAATAACTTTAAACTTTAGTAACTTCATTTTGATGTGATTTTGAACTTATAGAGAGAATAGTACAAGGAACTCCTATAATTCTTTTGTCCTTCACTTAGAGATTCCTAATTATATACATTTTTATTTTTGTTTTATTCTTTTTCCTATAATTCATATAACCTTTTTCTAAACCATTTAAAAATGTATTGATGATGTTATACTCCTTTACTATCAAATACCTCAATGTACACGTTTGCATGTTTGTAGAATTAAGACTTAAAAAATCAACTACAGAATAATTTTCAAACAGGAAATTTAACACTGATACAATTCTAATTGCAAATTGTAACTGAATTACAATCTCTAATTCATAGTTCATATCCAAATGTCATAAACTGCCACAATAATGTCCTCAATTCAGAATCTATCCAGGGTCATATCTTACACCTTATTTGTGTTTTTACCTTTAAATCTCTAACAGTGTTTTAGTCTTTCATGATTTCTTGACCCTTTTTGAAAGTATAGATCACATGTGTGGATTGTTCCTTGGTTGGTTTTCCTTATGTTTGGGTTTAGGTCATACATATTTGGTGGGAATGTCACCCCACTAAACCCAGGCACATGGTATCAGCTGTTACATACTGTGTTTGTCCTTATACCGGTAACACTAACTCTAATCACTTTGTTTTTTCTTGTGTGTATGTATGTATGTATGTATGTATTTATTTTATTTTTTGATATGGGGTCTACCTTTATGGTTCAGGTTGGCCCCAAATTCCTTATATACCTCAGGCCAGCCTTGAACTCAGCAATCCCCCTGCCTCTGCCTCCCAAATGCTGGGATTACAGATGTGAGCCACCACACTCAGCATTATGGTATGTGGTTATCAGTGCTGGGTTTACAGGCTGGAGTCATCACTCCCAGCCTTGTGATATGTAGTACTGAGGATCAAACTTTGGACCTTGTACTTGCCAGGCAGGCGCCAGAACCACTGAGCTAAATCCCTGACCTTAATTAATGAATTTTTTTTTTTTTTTTTGAGACAAGGTCTCCCTTTGTAGTTCAGGCTGGTCCTAAACTCACTATGCAGCCCAGGTTGACCTCAAACTTTGGCAGTCCTCCTGTCTCTACCTCCTGAGTGCTAGGATTACAGCCATGAGCCACCATACCCGGTGGCCTCAACTCTGATCACTTTGAACAACAGTGTTGTCTGCCAAATTTGCCAGATCTGTTGGCCAAAAAACATTTTAATTACTACGTAAATATTCTACTTTTCACCAAAATTGGATTCAAAGGTGATATCCACTGATGACTTTGTAACTCCATCCTTTTTGCATGTTTATTACCTGGCATTGTACTGTAAGCAAGAGTTCTGCCTTTTTCTAACTTCATTCATTCACTTATTTGTACAAAAACAGGTGAATATATTTTTACTTTTTTTAATGAGTTATGTTCCCTACTGTCACTATCCTCGATATGTTATCGATGTGTAAATATTTGATAACTTCTCCAGACTGCTTCCTACATATTTTTTGATATGTCTTAAAAGAAGTTTAACTTTGTATCTCATGTATTGAGATGCAGGCTGAGCTTGGTTGGCTCTTCTATTCATGTGTGTGGTATCCAACAATGACAGAAATAATAGACTTTCCATCTGAATATTTCAGATTTTTAGCATATTCCTGGAATGAGTCAGTGTGGGCAGCTGGGCAGGGTGGAAGAAAATTAACTGCCCAATTATAGAAAGTCCCATTGATAGCCTCTCACTTACGGTCCCTGACGATGGCTATCACAAAATGTATGCCCTGCTAAAAAGTCAAGCAACAGGCAAACCAATTTCTGGCTTCTGTCTGAAACAGGTTTCTTGAGTCAGTTAACTGAACATAAATTACAACTGACCTTGAAGGGATTAACTTGCCTTTTGGGGTCATCTTAGCTGCACAGCTATTTGGGTGCTTTCTGTTTGCCTGAGCTTTTATATATTTCTCAGTTAAGTTAGAGATGAAAATGTGTCACTCATGGACATTACAGGAATTTTTGACCTTTTCAGGTCATTTTGAGGTCAAGGAATTAATGCAGAGAATTACCAGAAGATCTATAAATACACATGTTTCTTACAATAGAGGTATCAATAAAAAAATGATGTTCATTTGACTTAAGTGTTTCAGAGCCAGATATAATATTTAGATGGAAGTCATAGAAAAAAGAATTTTAGTTTGGAGGCATATAATACACATAACATCAAAATGTAATGAAATTGTACCAACAGTAAGTTTTTAAAAAATTCATTGTGATTGAATATTTTGATATTAAAAATATGCTGGATGATAACCTCCATGATAAAAGAATTGTTGTTCATGTCAAAGGCTAAAAATATTCTGTTAAGGCATGGGTACTCCTGAGAGTTATCATTATAACTTTTTGTCCTAAATTTTGCCTTGTCTCTGTAGGGTATGGAGAAGTTGAATTAGAGATTGGTGTGAGACCACTAGAGTCAAAAGAACTCTATGCTCAGAAATATAGATCTGGGACCAAATAATGGCACAGTTGTGGGTTAACTCTCCATTTCTGATAAGTCCTTTTATCATTCAGACTAGTATCTTAGTCTGTTTGTACTCCTAGAATGAAATACTCAAGACTTAGAAATTTAAAAGTAAAGAAACTAATTTCATCCAGTTCTGGATGCTGCAAAGACCCTAACAGTATGCCAGTATGGTCAGTGCCCGTTGAGAGTTGCTTACTGCTTCCAAGATGGTACCTTGTGTTGCTTCATCACATGACACAGGGGCCATTGCTGTGTCCTCAGCCAGAAGAAGAGTGGAAAGTCAAAACAGGTTCTAACTAGCTCCTCTAATCCTTTTATGAAAGTCAGTAACTCCGTTCACAAGGGACCTGCTCTCCTGACATTATGAACTCCTGAAGGCCCCACCTTTTCGTATTGTTGCTTTAAGTTTCAACGTGAATTGTGGAAGAACAAATATTGAAACCATTGCAAAAGCTTAGAAACTTAGAGGATTGTTCAAGGAATAAAAGCCATAAAAATCTTAAATATAAAGTATGGTGCTAACATGGAGGCATAGAGGAGGCTTCCAATGTATGTGACTTTTCCTCTCTTCCACCCCTCTCTTCCTTTCTTACAATAACATAGTAATCACTGCCACTTATTAGCTGATCACATCATGCCAGATTCTAACTTTAGTGTTTTACATAAAATGCTATCTCCAAATTACACTTGAGGAAATTAACATCTAGAGAGATCAAGGAACCTTGACCCAGTGTGGTGGTAGGCTTTCAAGCTTCATGCCAGAGTCAAAGATCTGAGTCATTATCCTTCTCTGTCTTTCATAAAGACAGTTCTTTTAGATCACACACCTTCCCTCAGTCTGAAGTAATAATTCATGGGTTTGCAAAATATTATTAAGTTGAGCATCCAAAGATATGGCAAGGAAGACTTAGTTTGGGCCAGAGCTAGCACACCTAAGGAAGCAGGAGAAAAGACAGGGAACGTGAAAGACATATGTACCTGTATCAAGGCTAAGAGCCATCTTCTTTGGTTTGAAGCATTTGATTGCCTATCTTGTTGCAAATCAGAAGTGAAAAACATGTATGAATGATAATGTTCTAAATAACTTTTCATTTATTAGGTACACAAACATCAGCATTATGTTTTACTGAATTCCTATTTTAAAGTTACAGCACCCCTAAGACCATAATTGCTCCCTTATTTTAGAGGTAAAGAAATCGAACATTGGGGAGAATAGGGAGAAATTGCAGGATTTCTACTCAAAACCAGGTATATAGGATGTGGAAGCACCCACTCTGATCATTTACTTATGTACCTTGCCTAGATACTATAATATTTTCTAGATGCCTGGTGTGGACATGTCCCATACAAACAATGTCTCTAATGAGCTGAAAATAGTGGAAACACATTCAGACTTTTTTTTTTTTTTGGCTTGGAAGTTGGTTTTTACCAAACCATACAAAGTCTAGCACATAAAAATTAACATTCTGGGCCAGGGATTTAGCTCAGTGGTTCCAGCGCCTGTCTTGCAAATGCAAGGATTTGGGTTCGATCTCCAGTAACCACATATAATACTGGGTGTGGAGACTCACATCCAGCAGCAGTCAGTACCACATACCATAGTGCTGGATATGGTGGCTCACGCCTGTAATCCCAGCACTTGGGAGGCAGAGGCAGGAGGATTGCTGTGATGTGAGTATGAGGCTGAGCTCAAGGCCAGACTGAACTACAAAGTGAAAACCTGTCTCAAAAAAACAAAAACAAAAACAAAAATACCAAAAAAACAAAAAACCAACAAAAAAATTAACATTCTACTCCTACTCACTCATATTCTATAGTTTGTTATTAAGAGTAGCCTTCCATAGCAACCATTTTTCTCCTCCCATGGTAGAATATTTCTTTAAAAAGATTTGACATCCTATGCATTTAAGCACTTATGTAGTACAGGGTGGTTCTTTTTTATTATAACTTTCAGACCCTGCACCTTAAGATGAAACCTTGAGTTTTTGTCAGGAATTTTGCCACTCAGAATAGAGATTCTTTCCAGCCTCTCTTGCAGCTATGTATGATCTTAGAATCATGTTCTGGCCAAAGAAAAACAAGCCAAATTGTTAGGGTATATTTAAAACAAGTTAACTTGGTTAAGAGGAAACTTATTTGCTGTTATGTTTCTATTGTGTTAGAGCGGCGACGGGAATGTCATAGCTAAATTCTGAGCAGCTAGCCTCTTCATGAGATTTCCCTGATGATAGATAGAAATTACCTGGTAGGCTATCACAACAATAATAGTAGTCTGGACTACTAATAATGTTTTGAAGTCATTTTACCTATTCAAAGCTGCACATCTCTATTTTCCACAAGAAGGAAACTAACTTCCATTTCCTCCTTCCCTCTTTCCTTCCCCTTTTCTTTCCTCCTTTCCCATCTTGTCTTTTTCTGAAATTTTCCTTTCTTTTCCTTTTTCTTCTTCCTATCCTCCTTCCATCTTTCCTTCCTTCCACCGCTGTTTTTTTAAAAAATCTAATTGAAAATTTAAAAAATATGATACACTTCCTCTGGCCATTTTTTTTTTTTTTTGAGATAGTGTCTCACTTTGTAGTTCAGGCTGGCCCTGAGCTCACTATGTAGCCCAGGAAAGCTTTGAACTCACAGCAATCCTCCTGCCTCTGCCTCCCAAGTGCTGAGATTACAGACGTGAACCACCACACCCGGTGCTGTGATATGTGGTATTGATTGCTGGTGGGCATGAGTCACCACACCCGGCATTGTTGGTTCCCTCTAGGAATATTCTGATATCCTGAAGAGCTTTCAGCCTCCTACCTCAGCCTCTAGTCAAACGTGCTTAACTTACAAAATATTAAGCTATCGTGGAAATAAACACAGTTGAAGGTTTGGAAACTTTATACCCTTTATCATCTACTTTGAACTATAGCATGTTAAACTATATCAATACCCCATTTCCACTGCTGCCTCTCTTATTACTATTTAGTTAAAAGAAAAATGCATTTGGAAGAAAATAAGTATTACTTGTATAAGGCCATTCTCAACCAGCCTGTTGGAGAGTGTGCAGTGCCTGAGATTGTGCTGCCGGCACCTTTGGCCTGGGGATGATGTTTGGGAAGAAAGTCATCACAGCAGACCAAATGCAGACTTTCCTTTAAGTGGACCCATCCATTTTTTTTTTTCTTTCATGTAAATAATAGAAACTAACACAAGATGGATCTGACCTTATCACATAGTGAATTTTGGGCACAGATGAAAGGTGCATTAACAAAAAATGGTATCTGAGTATATGGGTAGGTGAAAAGGAGTTTTCACATAAATGCAGTTTGTTAAAGGAAGTCAAATATGTGGTCTCCTGCTTTATTATTATTATTATTATTATTATTATTATTATTTTGAGACAGGGTCTCACTTTGTAATTCTGGCTGGCTCTGAGCTCAGCCTCAAACTCACATCACAGCAATCCTCCTGCCTCTGCCTCCTGAGTGCTGGGATTACAGGTGTGAGCCACCACGCCTGGCACTGTGGTATGTTATACTGGTTGCTGCTGGGGTGAGTCTCCACACCCAGTATGGTATGTGGTTACCAGTGATCAAACTTGGGTGCTTGTGCTTGCAAGACAGGCGCTGGAACCACTGAGCTAAATCCCCGGCCCGTGATTACAGTTATTTTACTTCTGCAAAAGGTACTATTAGGGTTGAAATATTTTACGTATATTTCTTGGTGGTTGAAAGACTTAACCTAATTATATCTCCTAAAAATATGAAACACCAAACTTCCACACAAAGTCTTATTAAATAAAATATGGAGAGACTAATTATAAATACAGCAAGAAAAACAGGAAATTTGAGAAATCTTTTAAATAACAGAGCCAAACACGATCGAAAAATCTTTATTGCTTTTTTTTTTTTTTCTAAGTTGACTAAATCCTTTGTAGTGTTAGGCTTTAACTGGGGAGGTTGTGTGTGGTAAGTACTTTGCTTCTGAGTTATACCCAGACTTTATCCCGTTTTCAGTCTTCATTATCCATGTCTGTCATAGACTAGGTCGATTTATTTATTATGAAGAGCTTCCCTTACTTTTTGTCTGTGAGAACAGGGTATTAACTTTGCAGTAATCTATGCTGGTACTTGTTAAATATCTGCCATTTGCAAGGCACAGCATTAACTTTGGTGTTACAAATGTGATCTCCTTGTATTAAATGAAGATGGTTAATGCACGCATAGTACCACACACTTTTAGTACATTTAGTGAGTTTAGATATGGTCTATTCAAATACTCTATTTTCCTTTCCAGTGCCATTTCAAAGATGAGGAAACAGATCCAAAGACTCTTCAGACTTGTATGACTTGTATTACCTCCACTTTTATTTCTTTCTCCTAAGTTTGTTGATACATTTTAAGTCTACATCATGATCACATCCACCTTTGGGATTTTGCACCTGTACATGCTATATCTTGGTTCTTGTTTTTCCCCATTCCCTTTTCCTCTCCCCTCTTCCCACCCCTCCCCATTTACAAAAGTTTGGTTTCCTTCTTTTGTCATATTTTTTCTTTCCCTATTCTTCCCTCCACTTCCTCTCCCTTTTGAATATTTTCCTTCTATTTCACATTATCTATTATACATTTTGGGGTTTCACACTTCATATTTGTTTTCTAAAATGATTGAATGGAGAAGAAAGAAAGCATTTTCTTGAATTTGACCCTAATTATGTTTAGCATTGTAATTTCTTTTCATAAAGACTTTTTAAAAGTTAGACTGCAACAGCAAACCTACTGAGAGTGGATTTTCTTTTCTTTTTTTTTTAGGTTTTTTTGAGACAGGGTCTCGCTTTGTGGTTCAGGCTGGCCCTGAGCTCAGCCTCAGACTCACTTCACAGCAATCCTCCTGCCTCTGCCTCCCGAGTGCTGGGATTACAGGCGTGAGCCACCACGCCCGGCACTGTGGTATGTGGTACTGGTTGCCGCTGGGGTGAGTCTCCACACCCAGTATTGTTATGTGGTTCCCGGGGAATCGAACCCGGAACCCGGGTCCTTGCGCTTGCAAGACAGGCGCCGGAACCACTGAGCTAACTCCCCGGCCCCGAGAGTGGATTTTCTTAAGCTTACTGACAATTACTGATGTTATATTGCTGTAAGAGACACAGGCTTTGTGGAAAGACTGTCTATTTCAAGCGACAGCACACTAAGCTTTGTAGAAAAACAGAAATAGGAAACTGCATATTGATTCCAAAGCAAATCAAGTTAAGTATCTTCTATGGACATATAGTCAGATAATAAAACTCAAGAAAATAATGTATGCTCTTCTCTATTTTGAGCTGAACTAGAAAATCTAAACTTCGCAAGCAGTATTGAAATAAGGTTTCTAAAGTACCATTACACCATGTTTTCATGAGTGTTTATTAAGAATCTCCAAATCTTTTTTTCAGTAATAAATCGGCTGACATTTCTATGGGTTTAAATCTTTTATTGGTTACTGATTAACTTAACTGCTTTGCCTGACAAACCTTCATAATAAATAAGCTAACCAGCAAGCAGATCGCAATCAAACCAACTTTGTTTAAGGGACTCTCACTAAAACATGATTTACACACTAATGAATTTTGCAATCAGCATGTGGTGGTGTACAAGTTTCAACATGAATCTAAAATGTAGAAATTCTAAGACACTGAAGTTATTAAAAATCACACCACAATGCAACTACTTTTAATTAAGAAGAAATATATCACATTCATATTTTGCAGCAGCATTATGGCATATGAAAAGGATAACTCAGTGTTGCTTTTTGAACACATCTCAACAGACACGCCTGCTGTTGCTTTGAAGACTAATGATTCATTTTCAAGATCAAATTGCTTGCTATACTGATTCAAATCAAGAACAAATATCAAAGTAAAACTGTATTTTATATGTACACATAGACTATGCAATTTGATGAGGCAAATTATGGGATGGCAGTAAAAAAGCTGCATATATATTATATAAATATATATTATATAAATTTATATAATATATATAATATATATATTTTTTAAATTGACCAAATTCTTGAAAAGCCTATGCAAATTACTATTTTTTTTTGCTTCTCTTTCCATTAATTGAGGGTTTTTTTGCTTTGTTTTCTTTTTTTCAGTATCAAGAATCAAATTCAGGCCCTTGTGTTTGCAAGGTAGATGCAGTACCACTTGAGCTAAATCCCTGGCCTTCCATTAATTAAGTTGTAGATGCTAAAAAATGATTCACAGATCCTTCCTATAAGATTTTTGAAGAATGTTTTATTTAATTTTATTTCATTTTATCTATCTATCTATCATCTATTGGTATATTTATTTATTTACTATGGTACTGAGGATCAAGTGTGGGCCCTGTGCTTCTAAGAAGGGCATGGTGCCACGTGAGCTAATCCTCAGCCAAATTTAAGTCTTAAACATCTGTGAGGAGAGGTGTCATGATAGAGAGTGCTGCATTATTATGGGATATAAATATCTGACACTCTGTTTTTACATTCAGTTAGATATTCACAGTGAGATTTTTATGACCTTTTTAAAAGAAAACTTGCAGACGAGAGTTACTTCATCTTGTAGAGCCCAAAAGCACTTTAAATGAATAAAGTTTAGAGTGAAAAAGGAAAACTAACTTCCCGTGTTAGATTTTAGGTCTTATTTCAAATACCTGGAATTTTTAGATCAAGATTTTACAAATCTTTCAACAGCATGTAACAAGAATAATGAACCATATTATTAATTTTGAATGTTTCTGCAAAATGGAATTTTGTGACAATCTTATGTATAAGTAGCAGAGAGAATTATTTCTAGAAAAACATGGCATCATGAATCTTAAATGCTATGAAGTGTATGTTAGAGCTTGACAAATAATATTTTTTCCAAAAAAGAAAGATGAAACTGTCATGATTATCATAAATGCAACAGTAATTTAGCAAGGAAAACTTCATGGAAAGGAGTGTTTAGACTCAGACACCAACTTGCCAAGATGTTACTTTCATCATGTTCTCCTTTACCCCAAATCCTCTAGATTAGATACAGCTAGTTGGCTTGATGAATAGTTTCACATTCGAGTTATAATTGCCTGAAAAAGAAAGTTTTTAAAGTGATTAAGGGAACAAAATCTCTCTTATTTCCTTAGAATTTACCAGCTTCTTTTGCACTAAATGCGTTAGAGGAGCAACCACAATGTCCTTATATTGCCAGGAAGAATTCTTCAGCAAAACACTGTAACTCTGTGTCAACAAGACTAACAATAGCAAGAGGAGCTCATGTTTACTTAGTGAACTGGGAACGGAAGTGTGAAGGTGAAAAGAGGGATTCTAGAGTCAGGCAAGGTGAGAGCTCCTTGAGCACAAAGAAAAACCCCTGAAATGTCTGAGATAAACAAAACGCTCCTTCCTTCCCCTCCCTCTTCCTTCACTCTTTCCCTTCATTTTATTTCATTGTTACTTGGGGAACCTTTCTCATTTGTCTTAAATATTTCTGAGGTGGATTACTTTGTTCTTTAAATGACTGGATTTGATGTTGATAAATTTAGATGGCTTGACTTTGGAGAACATCAACATATGTTTTAATTTCCTTTGTAGCAAATGCTTCCTGATACTGTGGTTTCCAGGTTATGCAAGTGAACTATACCAACTATCAATATCATCATTATTGTTTTAATTGTTAATGGAACCCACTGAAGTTGGTGATGAGTTCTTAAGAAATCTCAGAAGCACAGCCACATCAGTTCCCATTTCTCCTGAATCTTTTGTACCTATTCATATCTAAGAACCCATTGTAAAATGCAAAGCACAACAATAAAAATAAATACTGCCAGGGGCATTTATGAGGATGTCTGGCAATGTGCTTCATAGCATCCTTACTTTTCTGATTATTATTCAGTCTAGGGTAGCACAATGTGTACTGATATGCACTCGATTTAGCCATTCTTTGAGATTTTAAAGTATGCCTTTGTGAACCCTTTCACCATTGCCTAGAATTATTTAGCTGGTACAGGGGAAAAAATGACTTTCTAACCTCCCAAGTTTTCTAAACCACACTGTACAGCATACTTATAAAATTGTCCAACTCTCTCTATTCTATGCGCATCTATGTAGCACTTGCAGGAAAAAATGTTAATTCAATGTAGAAGCTGCTTAACATTAGTCAAAGTAAACTCTGTCCCAGGCTTGTGCACATTAAATAATTCTCACTGATAAAAAACTGCACTGGGGCAGAGAGGGAGGGGAAGGGGGGAAGTTTGCAGATGGACGTTCTACCCAGTCTCATTTTCAACCAGGTAAAACGGAGTTCGAAAGGCCCAAATCCTCAGCAGATTTGCACAGCACAGTAATAGCCTTTATGCTTAGAAATTTATGGGCCATGGACAGTTTATAAGAAACGATGTAGTTCATCAGAGAGCTAGACTGATGGGGCATATGGGAGCATTCTGCACAGGAAGTTGGGTTTTGGAATAATACTTACTTTGATAGAGTTGTTTTGTTAGCTAAGTAAAACAGTAGGGAAGGCAATGGCCACTTAGGCTTCAAACATAAATATATATTTATAAGTCACCCAGCTGCCTAATTGAGAGCCATAGTGTTTTCACTGAGTATATCTTCACCAGAAAGCAGTAAAAGCAATATCATCAACAAAACCCCAGTGTCGGCATAGATTCATTTAATCAGTCTTTGATAGTTCTGCGATAATTAAATGCTGTCTAAATGCTTCTCTCTTGAAGTCAAAGGGTGAGACGATGGTTAGAAACATGTTTTTTGGGGGAAGGGGTTCTTTTATATTTAAGGTACAAAGATGGGAAGTTAAGCCTTATGCTGCACTCATGAGAGCAGAGGGCTGTTATCAGAGGTTGAAATTGCGATGCCCTGACCTCCTGATGGGGAGAGTTGGGAAGCCAGAGGAGCCAGGGTTGGCCACGCAATTGTCCGCTGCTTTCAGGTTTTACAGAAGAAGGTTAAGCAGGAGGTGGCTTGTTAAATTTGAGCACAGAACTGGAAAATAAGATTTCACACTCCTGAAATGGGGAAGGCTGGTAGTTTGGAGTTTGTCTGGGAGATCTGAAAAAGGCTGGGTATGCTACAGAATTTCTCAGATTGTATTTTGGTACTTATGAAAAACAACAACAAAAAATAGGTGTTACATAAAAAGCAAAGGGCCTTCTACAAATACAGTCAAGTCAAGTATCCTGTATAAATAGGCGTTTTAAAACTTGTACCACTATTTGGGCATGTGGACATCAAATGCTCACCCTTTTCTGCTTGGCTGGCTCCCCTAGAATTCCAGCCTCCCTGAAGCTCTCTCTCCTGTTCTCAAGCTCCTTTCTCTTTATGGCCCCAGACTTTCACGTGCAGACACTGAGATGGGGATGTGTTGCATGGAGCAGAGAGGGAGTCTGAGATCTGGTTTATAGCCTGAGGTTGGTTGATGAGACCTTGAAATAGGATGGGAGCTCTCTCTCCTGGGCCTTGCTTTCCTTCCGGGAGGGACCAGGGGTTGGGCCTGGGTGCTTTTGAATCCTGACACTATTTTATCTTATGTTCTCTCCTCTTCTGGGGCAAATGAGTCCCTTATTATTGGTTGTTTTTCATAAAAATTATTCCCATTAATGCTGTTGGCCTGCATTTGCATCTAAATCTCTGTTTTGGTTGTCATTCTATATCTCACTTCTAGACTGACTTGTATTATTTTTGCCATTTGGTTACCTTGAGACTCATTTTACCTTTACATTATTATCTAATATATAATGTTCTGCCTCTTCAAGCATTTACTTGTCCCTTTTCCTCAATATTGATCTTTTTCTAGCCTAATGTAGTACTAAACATATTTCTGACGTTTTATAAATATTTCTTGATTGATTGGTTTAATAAGATTCCTTATGTTTCAGATCTCCCATCTCCTTGATTTGGTTTTGGATTCTGAGCCATCTCCAGAGTTTTCGGAGCTGGAGTTAAAGTCATTCTTCACCCTGTGTAATATGAACACTGGGTCAGGCCACTCACACCTGCACAATCTCTAGTCTTAAATCCTCTTTTCTTAAGGGGCTGACTTACAGGATGACTCAGTCTCATTTCCCCTGCTTCCACTGAGAGTGAACAGGAAACATAAAAGGCATTAAGTATATTGGATAGCCATCAAACTTCTACTAGTTTGACTGTGCTAGGGAAATTAAGCTGTGTAGTGTCAAAACCTCCAAAACACTTTCTTTTAGTTTCAATTTGCAGGAATATAAAATGAGAGGTATCTGTACTAACAGTTACAAATGTTCTGAAATAACAACCCGCTGGAGAGATACAGATAAGAATCCTTAAAAGTATAACCTCAAATTAGATCCACATTTCCTAATACTATAAAACATTAAAAGAATTTAATAGCATGGAGAAAATGTTACTGATTGCCCATTATCTTACTATAATCTCTGTATTTCTATGAAAATGTGATAAATTTTGTACTGTGTTAAGCACACTTTAGCATACACTTAAATGGACTATTTATTTTTAAATCTGGGAAGGCAAATGATTGGTTTTCATTAATTAACTTTTTATTAAATTGAGCTCACAGTACAGTAAAATTGAAAATGGCTATTTCTCTACTAATACTCTGTAACTTATTTTGCTAAGATTCTCCATGAGACTTTGTATGTCTTACAGTCTCATCACAAGTTAGTTCTCAGTTCTTACACTATAAATTACCTTTAGAGAAGAGTTTCGCTTTGAAAAGTTATCCGGTTGGTTGTCACTAGAGGCTAATCTTAAATGTCCCTCCGCACCCCCTTTTTTTTTTGCTGTTTCTAACAGTTTTAATCTTAGCATATTCTTTTTTTAAAAAAATCTTTATTGGTACATTAAATATACACATCATGATTGCACTCCATAATGGGGATTTGTACCAGTATAAGACACAACTTAATTATCGTTTTTTCCCATATAAGGCACTGCAATTAGAACTTTCTCCTGAGGCAGGTGTTTGTGAGCTCATTTACTAAAGATTCACAATGTCCAACTTTAGCAATACAGTTTATTTGCGTTGTAAAAGCTGTAGAAACGTGTAATACCTGTTGTAAATAGCATGGGAGCATTAAGGAATCTATAATATCATAATTTGTTTTGGTTATCTCGCTAGTATTCACAATGGTAGTCTAAAATCAAGTTTAAAAGAATACAAATACCATAATCCAACAACTAAAGACATTATACAATCTATGAATTATTGAGACTTATTAACAGGATTACTTTAAGAAATCCAACTTTGTGGTTTTACTCTTTAATCTAAAAGATTATAAATCTATATAAAATTACTTAAAAAGAAGCAATGAGAATTTTTCTTAAAGTTTGCTGTTGTACTGCAGTAAATGTAATATTAAAAGGCTAAAAGTAAGACTAATGCTCCCCCCATTCAATGAACTGTGGTCTAGTGCCACACAGTTTGATGCCTATGATGTAGGCATTTGTGCATCAAAAGTGATCATTTAATGTAGTGCACCTCAGATGATGTGAAATTCTTTTTTTTTTAGGAAAAATGATGGCTACTCTTTCTCCAAGTAAAAGGATAGCATATTGTTCTGCAATTATTATTTAGGAAGATCTATCTTATATTTTTTCTTTCCATCAAATATAAGAGCACAATGACATTATAAAGCTTTACCATAAAGAATGTATTGTCTTAATGTAGTAGTCTTTTTAATCGTGATGTCTGAAAGCAAGTTATCTCCATGATCAATGTTAGTATGTACTCCAAAGGAAACAATACTAATGTTAAACCTGAATAAACTATGAAGATTTAAAAGGTACTTTGTCTAGGAGAAGAGGATTAGACCAGGTCAGTTTGTCCTGGAAAGGAGGATTTGGGAATGCACTCTGGCTCCACGTGGAAAAAAAATATGGCAATATGATCTTGTGAGAATCAAAACACTGCGGCCAGGAAAGGGATCTGAATGTTTCTTATTCCCATAATGTAGAGACGGTAAAGAGGCAAATTACCCTAAAAGATGTAAGAAAACTGGTCAAAAAACAGAGCAAATGAACACTGTCTTGTTAATGTTCTTCCTCTATTCCCAGAATCCCAAAGGGAGGAATTGCCATGGAGGAAGAACTTACAGTATGAAGACAAAAACCTCTTGGAAGAAGGATTGTAAGACATTTAACAGTAAGGAGATGAACAGATCCTAAGGTGGATGTTATACACTAATCTAAATGAAACTGTAGTCAATGTATGCATTTTTAGAGAGAAAAACAGGAGAAGGAATCACAACAAAGCATTAAAAAATGATGAAATAGTAGAATCATATTTGGAAAAGAATGAAATCAAAGTTTCAGAAATGAAAAAAATTGAAGTTTAAAAAATTTAATGAAATTTTATAACAGTACACTAATTTAATTGTTAGACAGACAGAAACATCGGACAAAATAGAGAACTGGGGAGCATATCCAAACATGTGTAGAGGCTCATTATTTGACAGAGTGGGCATTATGGTTTATGAAGGAAAACACTATTCTGTAAAAACTATGCTGTTAAATGGTAACCACTGAGAAGATAGAAAATGGATCTTTTCTTTGGTGAATAAAAAGCAAATTTGAGATAAAGACTTGAAAGTAGCAGTCAGTAAATACCATTTTTCTTTGACTCATCTGTTCATGGACGTATAAGCCACTTCCAATATTTAGCTATTATGAATGGTATTGCTATAAACATAGGTATGAACGTATCACTGTAATATGATAATATGATGTTTTTAACTTTTTGGGGAATATACATAAAAGGGACATAGATGAGGATAACTGAATCATTTGTAGGTAAATAAATCCATGATGAGGCCATAATTTAAGTGAAATAAATCAGACACACAATTTAAATATCTCATGACTTCTCACATATGAAAAATCCAGTGTATAAGTAAAGATCAAGAAAAAAGGTAGATAATAGAAAACACGAAAATAAATCTTTTGCAAAAGGGAAGGGGACTAAAAGATAGAGCTGAGAGAGGAGGAAGAGGAAGGGGATGAAAGAATAATTAAGATGCGTTACCTACGTGTACCAACTCTCCATGATGAATGTAGTCATTACTTACTGCAGACATACACTGATAACAATACAAATTAAAAAGATTTAAAAGTAAAAATTCTAACCTTTAGGGGAAATTCATAAGAAAATATTACGTTGGTGTGCTGAAGACTTTCTTAAAGTCATCACAAAATAAAGCTATTAATGAGAGGATAAATGGATAACCCCACATAAAACAGTGAAGTTGTATGGAAGCATGAAGCCTGCTGGTGAGCATGAGAAGAGGACAGGCAGGTGGACTAATGGGTTGCAGGGAAAAGTGAAAACACCTGAGGTGAAGTGGTTTCCCAGCGAAGTACTGTGGAGGGAGGAGACGGGTGAGTCCCGTAGTACTCTAATTGCTTGTGTCCATGTCTGAGTGAATAAAGCCAAGGCGCACCAGTCATTTGGGGCTTTCTGTCAAAAGAAGACAGAGCCCCCAGATTTTAACTTGCTTCAGTCTCTCTTTATTTTTCATTGTTGTCACCCATCTTGTAACTTGGTTCTTACAAAGTTGAACCACTATCTCATGCCAAATAGAGACTTTAACTCAAAAATGGATAAAAAGTTACATGTAAGAGCTAAAACTATACTACTCTTCTTGGAAAAAAATAAATATAAGTCTTTATCATCTTGATCAGGCCATAATGTTTTAAATATGACATCAAAAGCATAAGTAACAAAAGAAACAGACAAGCTGGACTTCATCAAAATTAAACGTATTTTTGCTTTGAAGGACACTGCTATGAAAGTGAAAAGAAAACATGTAGGAGAGAGTACATTTAATCCTATCTGATAAGTAGTAGTATCCATACTACATGGCGAACACATACAAACAAGCAATAAAAGACTAATAACCCAATTAAAAGGAAGAAAGAGATATAAATATTTTTTCCAAAAGAAGATACACAAATAGCCAATAAACTCACAAGAAGATGCTTAATGTTGTTAGAAAAATGCAAATGAAAACCATTACATGAAATCAACCCATTTCACAACCACCAGAATGACTGTAGTGAAAAAGAAAGTTAGAGGGTTGGGGGCTTGGATGGTATGTGGAAAAACTGAATCCATCATAAATGGTTGGTGGGAATGTACAATAGTTCAGTTGCTTTAGAAAACATTCTGGCAGTGCTACAAAATGTCTAAGGTCGTGTTTCCATGATTCAGAATTTCCCCTTAGGTACATACCTGACAATTCAAAACAGAAAAAAGTGTGAAGAAACTGCTCATAGTTACATTATTCATAATAGCTCCAATGAGGAAACAACCAAAATTTCTACCAATTAATGAATGGATAAACAAAAGGTGGTATATTGACAGTATGGAATATTATTCAGCCATAAAAAGGAACTAAGTATTGACACATTCTATGACATGTGTGGGTCTTGAAATCATTTTGCATAGCGGAAGAAGTCAAAAAGGGCAACAATGATATAATAAGTTTACATAAATTATCTTTGTTAAATTTGTAGATGGATGAGTCATGATAATAATAGTGTATGTTTAAATTTTAAAAAATATTAAACACATTAATCCCACATCAGCGTATTTCTCTTCAATTTGAACATGCTTATCTCATTCTTCTTCCTACTATTTGGAGCATTTCTGAAAGTCCTCTTTTGTGAGTGTCTCTGTCATGGTTGTCTTGGTATTCTGAATCAATTCAAGAAATTGGGCTTCTCACAGTCATTTTGACTTTTGAAAACAGCTGGCAGTAACAAGGGGCCAGAGCCAGTGACTAAGGTAGCCGAGGACATAAGTTGATGTCGATCCTTCAATGAGCCTGCATTTCTCTTGGGTGGCACTCGACAGTAGCATTTTTTAAAAAATCATACTATATAAAGACACTCATTAGGCAAAGACAAAACTTCTGTCAAGTAAAATGCATTAGATAGAAACATGAAAGTCACAGAAGAGAAAAATCAAATGACAAACATACAGTCATCAGTGATCTGCAAGTTAAAGCAGTAATAAAACCTTGAAAAAGATGTGTGTTGAAGAGGAAAAAAGAATAGTCTAGTCATACACAGGATGATAACTGATATATATTAAAGAAAGTAGATCAGTTACATAAATGTGAATAGGTACCAAAAATTTTTTTTGGGGGGGGTGAATTTTATTTTTTTTATTGAAATCTTTATTGGTACATTACATATACACATCATGATTGCACTCAACAATGAGAATTTGTACCAGTCTATGACACAACTTAATTTTCATTTTTTCCCATAGCCCTACCCACCCTACCACCTCCACCCCTTATATACATAAACTTTGTTTCCTTTCTTTTTTGTTATAATCTCATTTCCCCTTCACCCTATTTCACTTTGAGTATTTTCTGTTGAATAAGTACCAAAATTAACAGACAACAGTTCATAAAAGGCTATTGATGACAAACAAAGTTTTTGTGGGAATTTAAAATGCGCTTAAGGGGATGGAGATTTAGCTCAAGTGGTATCATGCCTACCTTGGAAGCAAAAGAGCCCAAGTGTGATTCTCCCTACTACAAAAAAAAAAGTACTTAAGTGGAAAATGTTAAGCAGCGTATTGTTTTGTATATATATATTTGTAATAGTAATAGTCCAAAAATCTAGATGGGAAGGATTCATGGGATCTTTGGAGTGTTGGCTCATCTGGAGTGGAAAGGAAGCAAATTGTTTAGGAAAGAGACAATGGAGAACTTCATTTCATCTGTTACATTTTATATTTTAAAGAGTCAGAACAGAATAATAAAAAATGCTATAAGCGGTAATCATTAAATATGTGATATTTCAGGTATAACTTAAAAAAAGTGTTATTGTACATTAATAGTATAGTGTGGCCTACCTTGACATATTGGTACAGTATGTGGCATACTGTGGGTGTTTTAGCCTCTTTATTCCCTTCTCCCCTTTCTCCCCTCTTGCCCTGACTTCCTACCTCATCTTTTTTTTTTCTACTTTTATACTATCTGTCCCTTCTCTCTTTCTCTTTTCTTTTTAATTGTTAGATAAGAGAAAACATATGATATTTAACTTATCAAGTCTACTTATTTTTCTTAAAAGTTTCATCCATTTTCCTGCAAATACAATTTCTTTATCTTTTTTCTGTCGACAGACATCTGGCTATTTCTACAGCTTAGCTTTTGTTAATTGGAAAATAAACCTGAATAAGCAACTATTGCCATGGCATTGCCGTCTTTAACTTTTTGCGGGAATAAACCCACAAAAAATGGGTATAGCTGGATCAGTGCTATCTGTGTTTAGTTTTTGGAAGAATCTCCATACTGATTTTAAAGAATCAGAATAAAACACCACATAATAAAAATAGTTGTCATGTTTTATAACTGTTAAGTATGGTATTTTAAATAATATTTTCTGTTGTTCACATGACAATTAAACATGATGCAATGCATGACACTTGTTATAGAATTACCCAGTGTTTGCATTTTTTCTTTGTAAAATTACTTGCTTCAATTCTTTGCCTACATGTCTATTCGTGTGTGCTTAGTGGCTCAAATGAAAATTTCTATGCAGGTAGCTTTGTGGGGTTTGTTTAACTTTCCCCCCCCCCCCAACTAGACATCTGGAAACAAGAATAAGAAAAGATATTGAGGAAAAGCTACCAGGCCCTATGGTTGGCATGCAATGATAATGATGGTGCTGATGGTCTAATCCCAATCCTTTGTTGAACATGTTCTATGTGCTAGGTCTGTGAGCTTGGTACATTTTCCCTTATTTAATCTTCACCCCAGTTCTAAGGGTGCAATCATATTAGTGCCCCTGAAAAATAAGGAAATTGGGAGTCGTTAAAGTGGGCATCATGACAGGAGTCATGAATGGATCAATGAGAACCTCAGTCCGGATCTGACTCTGCGGGTTGCCTAGAGGAATCCTGGTTTCAGAGCTGAGAGAGTTGTGCAGTCCTGGGTCTGAGATTCGCTCATTGACTTTCTCTTAGGGCAAGAGTTTAGCCAAATTTTGTTCAATGGTTAATTTAATAAACACCATTTATCATTTTTCATACATGTTGAAGATTTGCAATATATTAGGAATACAGCTCTCTATATTTCCTCCTTTGCCTCACAGTTTTTATGCTTTTTGATATACAGATATTTCAAAGTTTTATGTATCAAATCTGTTTTCTTTTATGCCTTTTCCTTCACTTTTATGTTTAGATGTTGCTTTGCATGCTATCAACCAAAAGTTATCTGTATTTTCTTCTTGTTCCTTTATCGTATACTTTATAATTCAATGTAAAGTGGGAATATACAGGAAAGGACAAGACTTTGAGGCATATGTTCTCTTACCCAGGTTTGGGTAAGTATTTTAAATGTTTATCTCAGGAACTGATCTAAAATCCATAAGTGAAGGGAATGGAAATTCTTTCGAGTGCATTCCCAATGTGCAGTGCACATGTATCTGATCTGCAATCGGCAATCATGTCAAAGTGTGTCAGCTCATTTCATATTCTTTTAAGCCATCCTTTGATTAAGGGCATGCTGTATCAACTTCTGGGAGCCTGCAGTCAAATCTACCTTCAAATTATTAGCACCTGGTGAGAAATGTCCTTCTCATTTTAAACACCAGTTCATCATGTCATATTTGTAATTCATTTGATGATTTTGATATATCATTATAAATACTCTATGTGAATAAGTCTTTACACTGAAGCTTTGTTCTTGTAGAAGTGGCAGAAGATGTGAACTGTATATTGTATCCTGGATACAGATGTTGTGGATATGCACCAAGGGGGTGTGGTGTTAGACTAAAATAACAAATTGCCAATTCCAAATGTTTTTATCTGGGAAACATGATATCATTAATGATTTCTTGTACCATTCGGTCTAACTCAGTTTCCTAGTCCATGTCATGGGAAAATATTCACATATTTCTCTATAGATAATTATTAGAAAACAAAACTTGTGAACAACCTGAGAATAGATATATTGAGCTTTGTAGGCCATACAATGTTGAAACATCTCAACTTTATCTTTGTGGCAGCAATAAATAACAAAACACAAATGGCTGGGGGTTATGACCCAACCACACACAGTCTACTTACAAAGACAAGTGGTTTCCTTCATTAGATTTGAGGACTGTGGTTGGTCAGTTACTGTGTAGTCCACAAATTCATCCTTTCATGATTGAATGTTATTTGGAAGGTGGGAGTTAGTTGCTATCCTGGGGAATAATAAACAAATGCTCTGATTATTGCTACTTCTATTTGAAGGTAAAGACCTTTCAAAGTTGAGAAAACGATCACGTGTAACATGGAATGGTTTGTTAAAACAAGTTGTGGCAATTGCAAATGGAAGGTTGGTTTCTTAAAGTGCCTTAGATATTATGGCCCATAATTTTCTTCCCAAACAAGTCTTTTAAGTTTTTTGACAAAAAGCCAAGTGTTACTCAATTTGAGGAGGGTTCTGGCTTAGAAATGGGAAAGCATAAACATAAATAGCATAGCTATTTATTTATTAGAGTTTCTATCGATGTAATTTTAAAATAATGAACACTTCAGAAACCCAAATTTTAAATCTGAATGATCTGCAGAGTTTCTACATTAAGGTCATCATTCTCAATAGCCTTGCTTCAAGCTTTAGTAAATCTCAATGACTAGTGGAAATTTTTGCTTCTTTTATTAGTGGATTTCTAGGATACTTACTATAACCCACATGTCAATTTCTGATTTGGTGTTGTTAAAACTGAATACAATTTGAGAGGGGTGAATTTTATATACATATGTGCCCAAATGCCTAATATTTTGAATGGATTAGTCGTATGCATACATACATGTATGTGCATAAAACATACATGTGTACTGATTCTAAAATTAGTCTCTTACACACAAAATATATCCATATGTATTCATATCCACAAAATTTCACTGTCATCCGTGCTGAGAGGAAGTTGAATTTTGTATTTTGAAAAATTGCATAGTCTGTGACAGGGATTTTGTTATTATTGCAATGGTAATTTGTTTTCACAGTCCTGGTAGGTATCTTCTTATTCCTTGGTGATTGGATTATTTTTGGAAGCACGCCCAAACAGTTGGAGATGATATATGGAAAATAAAGATGATATCTTTGTTCAAAAATAAAGTGGAATGTTAAAATAATAGCTTGAGTTTTTGGTGTTTCATTATGTAACTTTAAAGTATTTTAAATATTTTATGCAGTGAGAGGACCACTGAAATATGTATTGCCTAAGAAGATTAATTTTTGAGGAATAGCTTGGATATGCAAACTAAAATCTATTTTTAAAGGCTCATTACTGTACATTAATACTCTGTAAAATATGACTCTTACATTCTCCTTTCAAAAGATAATTTGGACAATTTTGAGAACAATCTCAAATAAGCATATTTCCTTTACACTCATCAGCCCATGCATTGAACTAAGAAAGCAAAGACAAGCAAGACAAAACAAAATTAAATGATTGGCGCCACTATCAATAGGGCTTAGAAAATTGTGTCTCTTTCATGAAGTCTATAGATGTTTTGTTGCCGATTTTCCAGACTTTTAGCCGCCTGACCCTGAGATTTGATGAGAGAGTGAGTGTGTCTTCTTCAGTACCTGTATTTTATATGGTCCATTGTGGATGGCATTCTGGGATATTATGAAAAGTAATTCTTTATTTATTTCATAGACAAGACAAGTACTGGAACACAGCAAGTGAAACAGAGGCATAGTATCGAAAGGGAGAAGCACTATTCAGATGAAGAACTGATGGCTTTGCTTTTATTTGTAGTAGATTTACCTTGCGGGAGATAAGTCTTGTATTGCCAAAGAAATAGAAGCAACCCTAAATATGTCAGAATTAAGACTGGAGCATATCTTCTTTTGGTGTGTTTTTTCTTTCTTAAAATACATATGTACTCCTCCTATGCAAAAGTTTATTGTGAGTTTTCTAATTGTGAAAAGAATATGTACTTAATTAAGGACATTCTAGATATAAAATGTATGGTAGTAAAATTCATTTATTGATGACTTTAATGGTAAGTACTGAATTTATGTGTTTTCTCATTATAATCTTTATTCCTTATTTTTTCTTCTTTTACCCTTTCTTTTCAGTGTTTTTGTTTTGTTTTGTTTTGTTTGAGGCAGTATATTGCTTTGTAGTTCAGGCTGGCCCTGTGCTCAGCCTCCAGCTCACATCACAGCAATCCTCCTGCCTCTATCTCTGAGTGCTGGTATTACAAGCGTGAGCCACCACGCCCAGCACTGTGGTATGTGGTGCTGATTGCTGCTGGGGTGAGTCTCCACACCCAGTATTGTACATGGTTACCAGGGATCAAACCCGGGTCCTTGCACTTCCAAGACAGGTGCCAGAACCACTGAGCTAAATCCCCAGCCCCTCTTTTACCCTTTCTTTCTACCCTTTCCAAGAAGATCTATCATACAATGTATGATGTTTAATAAATTACCTTTTTATTTAATAATACACCTAAATCTCTGACTATATCATTTAGACTGTGTGTTTTATAATATAACTTAAAAATAATTTTAACAACTCCATTTTACATTTATACCATTATAATGTTCTATTATAAATGATCATATGCTATATGAATGATATACAAATATATGCTTATATAAAGTAATCCAGACAATATACAAACACACAAAAATAATTTTTGGAATTATACCAAAAGCTGCTGCAGTTTGTTCTCCAGAATATTTGGGAAAAGGTGTTCACACTAATACAGACATGGGAAATTTTGAATTAAGTACATTTAAACAGATTTTCTTTCAATGTAAGATTTTTTAGACTTTAACACGTTAATTAAGTTTTGTCACCAAAAAGAGACTAAAATGTAGAGTTTTCAAACTTTATTGGACCACAGAAGCTTTGGAAAATAGTAGTTTTTTCACATGTGTACACAAGCACACACAAATCTTTTCAGGGAGTCTTTATTTACTTGTTTTTTTGCTTGTTGTTTTTATAATTAATCACGTTAGTAAATAAGGAGCCAGGTCCGCATTTTCTTCTTCCTTTTTTTTTTTTTTTTGGAGACAGGGTCTTGCTTTGAAGTTCAGGCTGGTTCTGAACTCAGCAATCCTGCCTCTGCCTCCCAAGTGCTAGGATTGCAGGCGTGAGCCACCATGCCCGGCACTGTGGTATGTGGTACTGATTGACGGTGAGTGTGAGCCACCACACCTGACATTGTTGTATGTGGTTACCAGGGATCAAACCTCAGCCCTTGTGCTTGCAAGGCAGGCTCCAGAACCACTGAACTAAATTTCTGGCCCCATGTCAACATTTTTAATTGCTATACATTTTATCACAGTTTAATATTTTTAAAACTAATTTCTCAAACAGCTCATTATTGATGGGTATTTAGGTTATTTCTTTTTATTGACATTTGTAAATTTTATTAAGTCAACTCTCATGTACTGTTCTGTATGGGTACCCTCTTAAAATAAATTCCTAGAGAAGAGACCAAACAAGTCTCTAATTTTTATCTGCATTTTGAGCTTAGTTTCTTTGCCCAGGAGTATAAGTTTTTCATAAAAATTAGATTTTTCTGCAGCATGACTCCTCCTGAAGAATGAACCAATAATATCAGAGGGAGCTATCAGAGATATAGTTTGCCAGGTACTTGAAATTATTCACAAGGCTGTTAATGCATTTGTAGAAAGGAGTTCTCATGATGGTTTTCCACTATGGAAGCTCATGTATAGAGTACTTCCCTTGTTAAAAATAAAATACAAACTCCAAAAATATTGTCATCTTCCCTTTGTAGAGAATTAAAAAACTTAGGAGGAGCAAGACCTTCTGAGTTTTAAATGAAGAGGAAACATTTTAAACCCAAATGAAGATTTAAAAATAGACCTCTGCTGTTTCTACAAATGAGCTGCTGCTTCTCACCAAAGGCTTGAAATCCCTATCTAGTGTTGTATTATGATGGCATTTCATCGAAAGTCCATAAGATATTTCATGGGAGTTTACCCAGGTTGGGACCTTACACTTCTCAGAATAAAAGTGAGTATGGTTGACCAGCTTTCCTGTACACAACGGAACCATCACTGAGGCTTCTGACAATTGCAAGGACTGAGCAAAAGCTATTGTTTGCTTATGTAGGCCTGAGATGGGGAATGTTAATGTTATCTCCAAGCACACTTTTAAATTTATAACAAATTGTATAAACAGGGTCACTAGTGCTAAATGGGATGTCAATGACCTATGAAGATCAGAAAGTAAACAATAAGATCTTAAAATAAGCATGTAACCTGAACACCTCCAGAGCTGTTGTACACGGGAAGGCGATTGTTTATATCAAGAAAGGGGGAATTACTTAGTACTAATTCCATCTGTGGCAGGCTCCTTCTTTCCCAATCCATCAGCAGAATGGTGGTGGACAAGGAATTCACTCTGCCCCCTCGAAGGGCGCTGCAGAAAACCAACATGAACTGTCCTTTGCAATTAGGGGTATTCAGAAACCCACCTATTTCCTGCACGGGGATGTGTTCATATTCACAAGTTCTTTCTTCAA
>PVIR01022858.1:0-27749 GCA_004026965.1 Petromus typicus
CGCCTGTCTTGCAAGCACAAGGACCCGGGTTCGATTCCCCGGTAACCACATAACAATACTGGGTGTGGAGACCCACACCCAGCAGCAACCAGTACCACATACCACAGTGCCGGGCGTGGTGGCTCACGCCTGTAATCCCAGCACTCGGGAGGCAGAGGCAGGAGGATTGCTGTGATGTGAGTGAGTTTGAGGCTGAGCTCAGGGCCAGCCTGAACCACAAAGCGAGACCCTGTCTCAAAAAAAAAAAAAAAAAAAACCTAAAAAAAAAAACAAAGACAAAACAAAACATAACACACAGAACTCAGGATCAATGAAACAGAATAGAAGACACAGAAGCAACTTCAAACACACACTCAATCCCTTCATGTATAACAAAAGAGCCAAATACCTTTATGAAGAAAAGAGCATCTTTCATATATAATATTAGAAAAATTGACTTTGCTGAAGAATCAAACCAGACTCATGTCTCTCACTAAACACTAAACTAAAATCAAAATGGATCAAAACTGTAAACATCAAGAATTATATTAAATCTGCTGGAAGACAGACTAAATGAAGCTCAAAGACATAGGTGTAGGGAAAGACATTATGAACAAATCCCCAATCACACAAGAAATATTACAAAAGATCAACAACTAGGATTCCATCTTATTAAAAAGCTTTCCCCAGCAAAAGAAATCACTAACAGAGCAAAGAGACAAGCAACACAGTAGGAAACACTTTTTGTCAGCTGTTCCTCGGACAAATGACTAGTATCTAGAATATATAAAGAACTGGAAATAATTAGATCCCCTCCAAAATTAAAGACCCAATCAACAAATGACATTGGATGTGAACACACACTTCTCAAATGACAGACGAGATGCACAGACAAAAGATGCACAAATGACAAACGATTATAAGAAATGTCGCTGGACCTGTACTCCCAGCATTCAGGAAGCAGAGGCAGGAGGATTGCTGTGAGTTTGAGACTAGCCTGGGTTACATGGTGAGTTCAAGGTCAGCCAGAACTACAAAGCAAAACCTTGTTTAAAAAAAAAAAAAAACTAAAAGAAAAAAAGAAAGAAAAATGTAGAATTGCTATACTTTCCTGTTTGACAGAAGCAAATAATATTCCATTTTTAAAATTACATTTAATTGGTCATTGACAAAGAATTGAATGTAAGTTTAGTTTTATATTTGATGCATGTTAAGTCATAGGGAAAATCAATTAACTTCTTTAGCCTTCACTTTCTTATTTATATAATGGTAAAGGAATAATTTCTATCCTATCGAGTTGTGCTAAAGATTAAATTTGTCTATTTATAGGATTATACTGTAAAGTAAAAAAGATAAGAATCTATTAGATAATCATCAATATAATATAAAATGTCCAACCAAGTGTAAAAGTAATGAGCTCCATCAATTTTATGGGCTAAAGTGGGGAAGAATATTCAAATGCCACCATCAAGAAGTTCCTAGTCCCACACGCGCGAGTCATAATTTCTCCAAGTGTTAAAAGCTTACAGTACCCATGCTGCATGACTAGCCTATGAATCTGATGAAGTAAACTATGGAGGTCATCTAACAGACACTGACAAATAGTTATTAGTGAAAACAGAGTGATCACTAAATATCACTGAGTGAATTGTATCATCATCGCCATTTGAAAAACTTCCTTAAATTTATTAAATCCAATTTCAAGTTAAAGGCTTTTTAAATATGTCTTAATTTCGTGGACTTCTGTTTAATTTGGGAACTGTCAAGGGTGTCTTTGTAGCTGGCTTTAAGTAACATCTTTAGGTATTTGATCCAATCTATCTTGAAAGAATAGAAAAACAAGGTGAAAGGGGACAATGTGGAGATTGTAACAAAAAAGTAAGGAAACAAATTTTGTATATATGGGGGGGTGGTAGGGTGGGTGGGGCTATGGGAAAAAATGAGAATTAAGTTGTGTCTTATACTGGTACAAATCCCCATTATGGAGTGCAATCATGATGTGTATATTTAATGTACCAATAAAGATAATTAAAAAAAAAAAGAATAGAAAAACAAACAAACAAAAAAACATTAACCAGAAAACTCTTATCCGTAAAATGTGTGCCTTAATGGAAAGAGAATTATTGGATTCTTTATGCACAGCTTTGCCAGCTTTCCACTGTCATGTAAAAGGCCACAGGACTCATTACAATTTTTGTGATTTTCCATCCTTTTACTGTTTCAATGCATTGATTCCAAGCACAGATATCAAGGACAGAAAAGAAAATGGAAGCTGTTGGTGTTTTATAATCATTTGCTCACTTCTGATGTAGTGAGCCCAGGTGTGTCAAGCACTTGTTTTATGTCAGGCTCTATAATAAATGTTTTACATGCCTTATCTCTTGGATAGTCCCAATGAGTCATTGACATAAGTATTATGATTATTTGAGTTCTAGAAAAATGTGAAACTTCAGTTTAATTAATTAAAGAAAGTTGCTGAAAAGTCAGATTTAGGGAGTGTCAGGCATGGTGGCTCTTGCCTGTAATTCCAGCACTCAGGAGGCAGAGGCAGGAGGATTGCTGAGTTCGAGGCTGAGTTCAGAACCAGCTTTAACTACAAAGTGAGATCCTGTCTCAGAAAAAGTAAACAAAAACAAAAACAAACAAACAAACAAAAATTAGAAAGAAAGTATCACAGTTAGGGAGTTAGACACAAGACTAACTGGGATCCTATGCCTTCAAAACATCTACTCTTAGACTAAGTGTAGAGATATATGTCTATAATCCAAGCCCTCTGGGAGGCTGAAGCAGAAGGATCAAAAGTTCAAACTCAGCTTGGGCAACTAAGTGACTTACAAACATCCTATCTCAAAATAAAAATGAAAACAACTGGGGATGTAGCTCTGAAAACTCTGAGCTCAATCCTGAGAAACCCCCACACATATACATACACATACACACACACACACACACACACACACACACACACACACACACACACACACACACCCCACACACACACGAAGGCATGCACACAAGAGTACTTTCTATCACCATGTTATATTATTCAAGACAAATGCATTTTGGGAAAAAAAGAGTATATCTAAAGACTACAAATATGAGTCAGATACTGCTTATGTTATTGTTGTTCTTTTTTCTTAGTTTTTTGAGATAGGCTCTCACTTTGTAGTTCAGACTGGCCTTGAACTCAATACATAGTCCAGGCTAAACTAAAACTCACAACAATCCTCCTGTCTCTGCCACCTGAGTGCTAGAATTACAAGTGTGAGCCACCATGTCCAGCATTATACTGCTTAGTTTTTTGACTCTGTGTTCCATGGAAAATATGGGTTATAGAACTGTAGATAAATGTGTAATTACTATATTTCTCAAGATAAGACTAAGGCAATACTTTCTATATACTAAATATCTGATTAAAAATTTAAAAATCGTAACCTAGTTTTTTATTAGGTAACTGTTGTTACACTATTTCGTATATTCAAATGGAAAAAATCCCTTTGAGGTTTTATAATGGAACTAGCTAATAAAATTTAAAGAATAAATATAAAAGCAAGAACAACATTCAGACCAAGATCAAAGAACCACTCTGAGAACCCTAATTTACAGTTGAACCCTGAAACTCAGAGAGTGATGATCTCTGTTGGACACTTTCAAGCAGCATAAAAACTGGGAATGAATTGTGTTTTCTTCACATTGCTCCTTTTGAACTTGTACATTAAAAGACAAGATATTTCTGGCTTAAACAGATGCACGCCTTCCTGTCATGAAGAATAGAAACATGAAGATTTTTCTCTGGGCCAATACATGATTATGTAGCTGTACACTAAGGACAACCTTAAAAGCTCACTGGCCACTATCCTTACAACAATGCCCCAAGATTCTAAAGCAAACAACCCATGTTTTATAAAAGAAGTCACCCGATATTTAATTGGCCTACCTGTCTCAATTTGATACACCAGGTCAAACTTTGTGGCTACCAAGGAAATACACTCTGTAATTAATTTATCTCTGAGGGGTCACTAGGAAGTTGCTTCACTGTGACTTTTTATGTCTATGGTGAGTGATTAGTACCAATGCAGGATAAATTTTCTAGTCACGCTGTGTACTGTAGAACAGTGAACTTTGGGTGCCATATTGTGTATTTTTACTAAAGGGGGCTAACTCTGGCTCAAAGGAGAAGAAATGTAGACCTCACTTCCAGAGTCTGAGGAACTTCAGCTCAGAACAGTGAGAGATAAATGTGCCAGGTGGAGTCCTCAGTTTTCTTTGTAGTGTTCCAGCTTTATCATATTTTGGGAGATTAGAAATAAACATGGTTATTCCTAATCAGAACCCTAAACTACACTGTCTGGGTTTCAGGGCTGCACTGAGAGGTACGACCTCCAACCACTGCCACCTGTTTTCAGTGAAACAGTTTTTCCAAAAACTAACCATAGAATATTGTCTGAAAGACAGACAGTGTATCTACTTGTCTATAAAAGGCATCCTTGGATCAAAATAGGCTATGAAAGATTTTTGTAGCACCTGTTCCTCTGTTTTTGTCACTTTGCCACATTCCTGTCTAGAATTAGAAAACTGAAACATTTTAGGCAGAAAACTAAGGGGATCAGAAATACATTTAAATTGACTGAAAGGTACCAAGTTTCAGGGAAGCAGATGAATATGTACTAGGAATCTACTGCTCAGGGTGAAGACTGTAGCGAATTGGGCTGCTTTGTGAATGTCAGTTTGTGAGAGTGTAACTGTCTCCATCATCACTGAGGAGAGTAACTGTAGGAAATGATGGAAATGCCAGAGAGCTTAATTTTAGTCATTGTTTGATAAAAATGTGTCTATCAAAACATCGCATTGTGCATTTTATAACATGTATAACTTTGTCAGCTATACCTCAATGAAAGTGGGAAAATGAAGAAAGAAAAGGAAGGAAAGAACAAAAGAAGAAAGAAGGAAGGAAGAGAGGGAGGGTGGAAGGTAGGAAGGTAGGAAGAAAGGAAGGAGGGAAAGAAGGAGAAAAGTTCTGAAAGGTTGCCCATCCCTCTAAATCATACTCCTCTGTGAGTCTGTTGTCTCATCAGTGAGATGAAGGAAAAACACCAAAAACACAGAATTTCAAGGAGACACATAAAATTTTCAACCACTGGGGTAGAGTTGAGGAAAAGAAATGAGTTAAGTAATAACTTGAATGACCCAAATTGTGAGTGATGGGAACCGCACGTAGACAGCGTGAGAAGAAAAGACTGAACTTGGAGACTGACTTTTACCAAATGGGGTGATTGCGTGATTCCAGGAGGGGGTAGACATGACAATCATAACACTGTGGTCACTTTGGGGCAGTTGGTGCTCAGTCCAGAGAGAGAGAAAGAGAGAGAGAGACAGTACTAGAAGACAACAACACAGTGTCATGTTAACAGGGCAAAGGTGCTGAAATTGTGAATGTTGCTCTGGATACGCTTAGAGTGAAGAAATTTTCTAATAGAGGATGAGTCTGGTACAAAGGGATGAGTAGAAACCAGAGGAGAGGGGTGACAGCGAGTTTTCCATTGTTCTTCTGACTAGAGCAGGGTTTCCCTGTGCGTCAGTACAGGGGTTGTGGAGGTCACTAGGTGTTCTCCTCACAGACATAGGGGTTGTGTGAGGAGGTCAAATACACAAGAGTTTATTTACATTCATATTGTGTGTCAGTTCAAAAGTCCATAAACTTCTTCTCTCTGGCCCATCACCTCTGCTCTTCTGCTCTCTGTTCTCAGAAGCTCAGAATCCTAAAAACTATATTCCTCAGAGGGCCTTGAGAAGTCATTTCTTCCAGTCCCTTTGATTTTTGTGTTGGCGAATTGAGTCTGAGAGAAGATAAATACTTGTCCATTGTGCAGAATGAGGTAGACAGAGAGTTGGCAGCAGCGCACTGGTCTCGTTCTGCTTTGCTACGCTCTTGTATATGTAAAGGTCAGCTTAGCAAATGCTCCTACCATGACCAATGTCTTCTGTTCTTTACTCCATGTTACTGAGGCCACAAAGGCCCAGAAGATCCCAACCTCTGCCAAAAACCTTCCATCTTTCTCAGTACCTGCAAAAGAAGAGATTGAACTACTAAAGCCCAAATGCAAAATAATTTGAGTTTTCATTCCTAATATCCAATAAACCACAAGAATTTATCACTCCAGAAGGACACACTGAAGTTCATAATGCCAGGCATTCAGCTTTATCTAGCACTTATTTATTTATTGTATCTTCATTCTATTCTATGGATGATTTTCTTATTCTGCTCTTTGGTCATGCTTGCTCATCAGTACAATGGTGACAAATAATACTCAAAATGCTGAATTGCCTCAAGGAATAAATCTTACAAAACTCTGGAGGAGTTCTAAGTATTGTAAACTATCAAGATACTTTCCATCTCCTCTCATTTCAATTCTCATCTTTGTCATGTTTCTTGTACTTTGAATTCTTTGTAAAAGATTGATGTGTGTTTGATGTAATTCTCTGGCTTTTTTGTAGTAGATATTTCACAACTCATAAAATTATTAAGTGCTTCACTTTTCTTTTTTATCATCTAGTGCTCTTAATCTGCCTGGCCAAACTAGGTTCTAAATAAATATTTTGAATACTTATCTTCTCAGCTTCTAGTCCTGAGCTAAGAAGTCTTCTTAGAAACATATTTTCACAAGCGGAAGAATCAATCCCTGACATGATCCAGATGACTACGTGACCCTAGGCAGTGTTCCATCCTTTCCACTATGAAAGCTATTTCAATTCTCCTGGCTTTCCTCAAGCCTCTCGCCTCTATTATATGCTCACCTTATCCATCACCCAGGAGATATAGCACACCCTTCTCTTTCACAGAAGCATCCTGTGGCCTCATCCGTCACCTTCTCCATATTACTCTGACAACTCTCTCCTATCCCATGTGATTCCTGCTTCTGTTCTCCCATTGGCTACTTATTTCTCATCCTATATAAAGCTAATTCCATTAACTCTAATTCTGATGCCTAAACTTTTCCATTTCTTCATCTATTTTCTTCCTCTTAACTAACTTTGTATCACAATTAACTGTATTTATCATCTTTAAATAAATGCATCATCTCTTCACGGTAGGACTTACTGTGATTCTATACCATCCACGTTGCTTCTGAGTCACCTGTGCTTATTGCGCTTTTTCTTTCATGTACCCCAAGTCACTCTCTGAGCTCTGTAATTTGCCATTACTGTGCAAATAAAAATGCTTTGGGGGAGAATGCTAACAGGCTTATAATTATCAAACTTGGAGGATCTGTTCTGTCTCAGCAACCTCATAATCCCTGTATCACTTGGCACTGCCTTTGTGGCCCACCTTGCTTAATCTAAATTTTATACCAAAAATACAGAATTTCCCATCTGAGGTTCTCTGATCCTCAATTTTCTTCTTTCCTTTCTCGCTAGGCTTTGATCCCATTACCAGTGACTGCATGAACCTTCTGTAGAATCATGATTCTAAGAGCCATAATTCTACCTTCAGTTTTCCTTTAATTTAATCTCTAAGTTTGTATCTTCAATAGCCAACAATTTTGACTCAGCCAAAGCACCTTAAACTTCCAGTGAATTCTATGTCTTCCTTTTCCTTCCTTTGCAGCTGTTTCTCCATGGAAATCTCCACCAATAACTCAGTACAAGTCAGAAACCTTTTCCTTCCTACCCTCTGGACACAGATGAAGCATCAAATTGTATCATCCATCTTCCTTCTGCATCCCAAACCTGTGCATTTTGTTCCACTCCAGATACTGTTTCATGGCCTTGTTCTTTGTATTTTTAGTACTGTCTGTATTTGTTTTCTATGGCTGTCATAATAAAATGCTCTAATGGGGCCATTTAAAAGTGAGAAATATTTGATCACCACTCAGGTCCACCACAAGTCCAAGACCAAGGTAACTCTAGGTCTAGTTTCCCTGAGGTCCTCTCCTTGGTTTGCAGAGACTATCTGGCTCTGTGGCCTCTTGTGATCTTTCTTCTACATACATGGCCCCAAGACCTATTTTTTGAATTCTCTTATCAACATATTAAGCATTAAAAACTGTGGCAGGTCCTTACAAATGTATACCCATACTAACAATTGCTCAGAATATATTTTGACTCATTACTCTACCTTAAAATACTAGATAAACAATAATAAGATATTTATCAAGATCTATTAAGTGTTCATTTTTGTGATTAAACTTTTCTTTTTGACAAAAACTTCAGTGAGGATGCATTAAAGATCAAACTGACAGGTTCATTTGGATCAGTATCCTATTTATTTATTTATTTATTTAGAAACAGAGTCTCACTTTTTGTAGTTCAGTCTGGCCCTGAGCTCAGCCTTGAACTCACAGCAATCCTCCTGCCTTCACCTCCTGAGTGCTGGGATAACAGGCGTGAGCTTCCATGCCAGGCACTGTGGTATATGGTTCAGATTGCTGGTGGGCATGAATCACCATGCCTGGCGTTGTTGTATGTAGTTACTGGGGATCAAACCTTGGTCCTTGCACTTGCAAGGCAGGTGCCAGAACCACTGAGCTAAATCCCTGGCCCAGATCAATCCCCTCTTTACAATGCTCTCTCCAAATACAGTCACATTCTAAGGTACTGGGTATGAGTGTTTCAATATACAGATTTGACAAGGAGATTAGGGTTGTGGGTATAATTCAGCCCACAACCCTTTATAGTTTTATGTTTGTCTCCCAGGGTTGCTATTAAAATTAGCCGCAGAGTAGTAGCTTTAAAAGGACCAGCATTACTGTTTCACTAGTCACTAAAGCTAGAAGTACAAACTTAAGAATTTATGGGGCTACACTCTCCCTTTGTAGAGTGGGATTAGCTTCATTTGGACTTTTTCAGTGGATCCTCATTTTGTTTAATCTTCTGGATGACTTATGGTGTGTAATTCCTCCATAATTTTCACTCCGATTGTATCTCTATATTTATTTTACCTTTCTTTTTACCACCTATCTTCACTTAAAACACTTACCTAGTAGCAATGATAAGAAAAATCTCTAATCTTATAGCCAGAGAGTGAAAGAAAGATGTGAAGAACTTCACTACCCCCTTCAGTGCTTCACCTCTATGCCATGTCTCTTTAAAAATGTCTGCTTTCTTGTTACAATCTCAACATTAAAGCAGACATTTTTAAAGAGACATGGCATAGAAAAAAAGTAAGGAAACAAATTTTATGTATATGGGGGGTGGTAGGGTGGGTAGGGCTATGGGAAAAAATGAGAATTAAGTTGTGTCTTATACTGGTACAAATCCCCATTATGGAGTGCAATCATGATGTGTATATTTAATGTACCAATAAAGATAAAAAAAAAAGAAGAGACATCATAAAAATGTCTGCTTTCTCTCAATAACACCAAGATCTGGAAACAATCCTGCAACCAAACAAGCTTTGAGAAACTCTTCAGGCCCCAACTCCAGCACTCACTGAATGAACCTAGAGTGATGAAAGTACACATTCCTAGCAGAGTCCAGCGTTAGATAGACTGATTTCATGGCAACTAACGACACTAAAACAGAATACAATATATGGGAACAGACTGTGACTAAAGTCCATGACTGGCAAGCTCATGTTATACCAGAAGGACTTTGATAAATGTCCCATTGAGTATTCCGACTTAATAAAGATCCAGCCTAGAGAGGAATAATTATATTTTTAAAATAGTAATAAAACATTTCCAAATAATCTCAGTTGGATATCTAAGAAAAAGATTTCTATGGGGAAAACTTCAAAACAAAATTTTACTAGTGCATTTCAGCGATGTTTCTGTGCTTGGCTTTCCCATCATTTTCCTGTCTTGTGTAAGTTTCATTATCAAGTATTAATATTTCAAATCTTGATTATTTGGGGAGTAAGGAAAGGCAGGAAAATTAAGTGTAATGGCATTATGCTCTCATTTTCCTTCTGCAGAATACATCCATCTTCAGGAAATATAATTATTCTGTTTTATCTTAGTGCTTTCCTTAACAAAAATTAATGACCTTATATCCCAAACCTTTCCCTCTGACTTACATGAAAACAGCTCAAGGACTAATAGCTCTTTGTTTTTAGTCAGTGGTGTACAAAAGAGAATAGATAGCATTTTAGTAGCTGAAAAGCACAGCTCTAAGGGATTGTATATTCTTTAAAAGGATGGCTGTAGACTATTATGCAATGGCCTGATAAGTAGTCTTAAGCATAAACACAGAATATTTCAACTTACCATAGAAACATTTGTTTTAGTGAGCAGTAACAGGTTTTCCCCTTTCACATTTTAATACTTCTACCTTTAAATATTATTGCAATATTGAATGGTATGTAGGTATATATGTATGTATGTATGTATGTATTTTGAGATAGGGTCTTACTTTGTAGTTCAGGCTGCGCCCTGAACTCACTGTGTAGCCCAGGCTAGCTTTGAACTCACAGCAATCCTCCTGCCTCTGACTTGAAAGTTCTGGGATTACAGGTGTGAGCTACAACATCCAGCATTGTGCTATGTGGTACTGGGAATGAAACTTGGGACTTTGTGCTTGCCAAGCAGATACTGGAACCACTGCGCTAAATCCCTGGCCTTGACTTTTATTTAAATATTTCTATTCCAGTGATAGTGAGCAATTAATTTTGAAGGTAAATTTAAAAAGGAAGATTCTAACAATAAATTATTAAAAATTATTATTTTTGATTTTACCAAAAATATACTGAAGAAGTCCTGTATCAGATTAAAAAGGTTGGTTTTTATTCCTGGTTTAGTAGCTTTGATCATAAGTGAATACTAGATTTTATCAAATGATTTTTCTTATTTGTTGGAATGAACAAATATTTCATTCTTTAAATAAAGTGATAGGTTTAATTAATTGTATTTTGTAGCACTAGTCATGAAAGCCAGGGTCTTTCAGTTGGCTATATCCTTAGTCTATTTTAAAGTTTTTTTTTTTTTTTTTTTTTTTTTTTTTTTTTTTTTTTTTTTTTTTTTTTTTTTTTTTTTTTTTTTTGAGTCAGGGTCTCGCTTTGTGGTTCAGGCTGGCCCTGAGCTCAGCCTCAAACTCACATCACAGCAATCCTTCTGCCTCTGCCTCCTGAGTGCTGGGATTACAGGCATGAGCCACCATGTCCAGCACTGTGGTATGTTGCTGCTGGGTGTGAGTCTCCACATCCAGTGTGATATGTGGTTACCAGGGAATCGAACCCAGGCCCTTGCGCTTGCAAGACAGGGGCTGGAACCACTGAGCTAACTCCCCAACCCTATTTTAAAGTATTTTTGAGGCAATCTCACTGAGTTACTAAATCATCCCAACTGGCTAGAGTTTGGGATTCTTCTGTCTCAGCCTCCAAGAGTACTAGGGTTACAGACATGCACTACCACACCCAGCTTTACTATTTATTTTGAATCATTTAATGAGTTGGGATGTGTGTGTGTGTGTGTGTGTGTGTGTGTGTGTGTGTGTGTCTTACAGATTGAGTATTCAGCAGTTATCTGTTGAATATTCTATGGAATCTGGAAGTCAATTTTTTGGTTAAGTACTTTGAATACAATGGCTAATGAACCCCAGGGAATGTATAAATTGACATGAGATGTTTTATGGCCACTATGCAAATAAGAAGCAATGACATGATTATGGATTGTGATCAACTAAATGGTTATAGATTGTGATCAATGCTATGAAGGCCTGAAACAGAGTGCGAGGACAGAGGACAAAATGTATCGAATATTCAGGGGGATGGTTAGAAAAGACATCTAGGAGAACATGATGTTTCACCTAAGACCTGAAGGAGGAGAAGTAGGTTCAACCTGCGAGGAGTCGGACACACACGTGCTGGGATGGAGTCTGAAGGCACACTCTGCACCATCATTAACTTAACGGATCCTCACTCTAATGTGAGCGTTGTGAGCAAGCAGTTTGAAGGTCATAGGAAAAGGTTAGATAAAGAAAGTAGGGAGGGTCCAGAGCACTTAAGGTGTAAGAAATAATTTATCTTTTTGAGACAGGGTGTCGCTTTGTGGTTCAGGCTGGCCCTGAGCTCAGCCTCCAACTCACATCACAGCAATCCTCCTGCCTCTGCCTCCCGAGTGCTGGGATGACAGGCATGAGCCACCACGCCCGGCACTGTGGTCTGCGGTACTTATCGCTGGTGAGTGTGAGTCTGCATGCCCAGTATTGTGTGTGGTTACCGGGGATCGAACCTGGGTCCTTCCACTTGCAAGACAGGTGCTGGAGTCACTGAGCTAAATCCCTAGCCCTGAACTACATTTTTTTCAAGGTGTATAACAGTTTTCAACTTTTAATTCTGATAGTTCACAATGATTCCCATGAAGAAAATGGGTTTAGTGCTGCTGGAGGGATGTGGCAAGTCATCTCAGAGGCCAGATAAAATGTTAGTAACTTGGTTTAGGATGGGGACATATTTATCAGATATTGTACATGTAAAGCTAATACGACCTGTGGACATTTTGTTTGCAAGAGGCCAAAGAACAGGATTCTGACAGCAGTGTCTTTAATAATAGGTAGGTGATAATAGCTTGAATTGAGGAAGATTCACAGGGGCTATGAAGGGGAGGAGGGAGGAGGAAAGAAAGGCAGAACACAGACAACCACTGTGTTGTATATCTGTGTGTTACTGTGGGAGAATGGCGGTGGAAACAAATAGATCAATTTTAGCTCATCATCTTTAAGGTGCAATGATTTTACACCATGATATTCTGGGTTTCAATTTGGCTCTGCAGTGTTCTAGCTGTGTGTATTTTCAACCTGCCTGCCCCGATTTGGCCACTAAAAAGTGACAGTAAGGATAAAGATAGCTATTTTATACCCAGGAATCAAAGATACACAGTATAAAAAATTTACTTGTATGATAGGTACAATAACTGGTCAAATTTATGGCTTATCTTCTTTGAAAAAAATATTATTTTAAAAATAAGTATCCTGGAAGTATGACTTTACACAAAGGTAGTGATTCACGCATAATAAACTTTAATTTTGAGACAGACTATGCACGAGGACTTAGTATTTGGAAGCAGGATCGACTGCATCCTTCAATCAGAATCCCCAATCAATACCTTATGTTATATCACCCCTTAGGTCAGCCCAGCCATGGCTGAACACACAGCATCTGTTAAGGTGATGTTCCTGAGACTGACACTGGTATAGTACCTTGATTGGAATCCACATATTATAAAATTTGTATTCTCCAATGTATTCTAGGAATTTATACAGCCTCACTGGCTCCCTGATGCCTGGAAATGCTTTTTTTTGCCAAACTCCACACCAGCCTTGGGTGTATTTCAAGCTGTTGTACTATACTTGCCAGACACCCTTCTCCATTTCCAGTACCAATTTATAATTCAAAATATATACACCACGAGCAGTGATTCATTATCATTTTTGGCCACAGAATGAAACTGTAATCCTTGCCTGATTCCCACAGCAGGATCTATTTTTCCATAATTGAGGGGTCCTGGACTCTGCCCTGTATTTCAGAGGCATGTAAATGGTTATGCAACAAAATTGTCAGAGAGAAAGCAAAGAAGATTCTGCCTTGAAGCACGGTCCCTGGACTCCTCTCTTGGTAATAAATATTTTGGTGCACTCTAGTGGTAGCAAGAGATAGCCTGGGAGAACTGCAAGAGGACAGGCCAAGGAATAGTCAACACTATTTTGAAAGATGTAGTCATATATTGCAACTAAGGGAAGGTCTCACCTCATGTCTCCTTTCCCCTTCCAAACAGTCCATATCTGGAAGAGAGTGTCTGCATTCTTTATTTGGCAGAATTAATAGACATTGATAGAAATAGGATGTGTATTCTCTTGGGGATCACTATTTCTCATAGCACAGGAGTTCATTGTGAACTTCCTACAGTGATAGCAAGCAGACACTTTCAGTACAGCATGCACTGATGAAAACAAAAATGATCATGAACACACTGCAAACACACTGACAGACATTCCTTTCATGTTTTTGTGGATTCTGTTATTGTGACTAATTTCCACTATAGTCAGTATCACATCTCAACCCAAGACCGTTATTGCAGACCCCACAAAGCTTTCTTTGGGACCTGTTCCTGTATTGTCTTGTGATTGTCTATCATTTTTTAAAATTGAGTTTATTGGTACATTTTAGGTACATATTATGGTCACGTTCATCCTTGAGAATTTGTATCTGTACATGATGTATCTTGATTCTTTTTCCCATTGTCCTGCTCTCTCTTCAACCTTCCATCCCACACATACATAAGTTTTGTTTCATTTTTTCCATTTACTATCATATTTTTCTTTTCTTTTTTTGCTTTCTCCCACCCCCAGTTTCCCTTTCCCTTTTTTCTTCCTATTTCACAACACCTATCACATGTTCTAGTCCTCATTTACACCTTCAGTTTCTCCCATTAGAGAAATGATACATTTGAAAATCTGTGTATTATCTTTTATTCTTGTAATTTGTATCTCAGAAAACTGCACCTTGCCATAAGAATCAGTTGTGCCTTGGCCATCTGGGTCCCTTCCAAGCCCACCTGGTACACAGAGAGCCCTCGGGTAAGCATAGTCATGAACATCCTGACCAATGGTCAGAAATGTATCATAGTGCACGAGGAAATTCACAAGTTTCCAATTTAGTTTCAAAAAATGACAGAAATGAATTTGGAGCCATGTGCAGTGGTGTGCAGCTTTAATCCCAGCACTCAGGAGGCTGGGGCAGGAGGATCACCCCCAAGTGAGGTGTTGGCAGAGACAAGAGTGTGCTACTGGTTAAAGAGCTTTATTGAAAGCTTTCATGATATTCCACTAACTAATTGAACAAATATTTAATTGAGTACCTATTATTCCCAAGATAGTCTTCCAAAAGCAAGAGATATACTTTGTATCTTATGAACAATGTATACAGCCTATATCTTTATAAAATTTAAGTTCTAGTGAGATACAATGACAGTGAATTAATAAGTGACCAGGCAACATACCAACAAGCAAACTTTAGTGTGGTCAAAATCAGTAGGACAGGACAGAATAATGGAAGATATAGTTTTGTGAAATGTCACCATGTAAAACCTCTACAGAGGTGACTTCTGAATCGAGATCCACATAAAGCAAGAGATGGATGGATACACGAGAAGGAAGGAAAGGAAAAAGTCAGCAAAGATGCAGAGGCAGACACTGCAGGGGTGATGGCAGGCAGCAGGTCCCTGCGCGTGGAGTGAGAGTTGGGAGGGAGGTTCAGGAGACACTTTGGAGAGTTGTGGCCAGGACTCATGTCCTACGGTGCATTGATGGGCATGAAGAGATTTCTCTCTAATATTGTTTATAATGGCCTCCGAGTTGGAGATGTTGCACAATAAGTTTTGTTCCACACAGTTTCATCTCTTATTACTATGACTTTTCATAACTCATGTGCCAGTGCATACAACTCACAGCCAAGTGAAGTCCGTACTGTCTTCACATGTTTCAAGTTTTTCCATAACTATCCCCTTCTTGTTCCAAGAACTAATTCAAGAATGTACACTTCAGGCTGGGAGTTTAGCTCAGTGGTTGAATGCCTGCCTAGCAAGAGCCCCAGTAACCACATACAGAAATGACGGGTATGGAGACTCACACCCACCAGCAATCAGAACTACATACTACAGTACCAGGTGTCATGGGTCATGCCTGTAATCCCAGAATTTGGGAAGCAAAGGCAGGAGGATTGCTGTGAGTTTCCGGCTGACCTCAGGGCCAGCCTGAACTACAAAAGTGAGAACCTGTCTCAAAAAAAGAAAAAAGAAAAATAATCTACACTTCACCTGGCCATCAATGCCCTGGGCCTCCTCTTACCTGAAACAGATTCCCCATGACTTTCCTTGGCTTCGTGGTATGAGGTTTTTTTCTTTAAGAAGTACTAGTCAGATATAGTGTTGAGTGATTTTGCACTTGGCTTTATTTTATTGTGGGTTGTGGGTTCTTAGAAGAAAGAAGATTCAACTTTGACATGTTGCCTTATCAAGGATAAACATCATTAACATGACAAATTTCTTGTGATATCTCTTGCACACCTGCCTGTCCATCAAATGTCCACATGACTATTTCCCCATCCTAGCTGCTATATGAACTGTCAGGCCATGTGGAGGGATGGTGAGGTACTTTTCTCTTCTTGAAGAAGGAGCATCTATATATTCTATTTAGAACTCTGCACAGAAAGTTGTCCGCTCAGCAGTTGGTTCAATTGTGTATTCCCATCAGTCTGGACTCATGAACACTGATCTTAGACTCTGAGTCACATTCAGTGACCTGGCATTTATTTTGATGCCCATTTCTTTTAGCCTCCGACATTGTCACTTGACTTTTGCATCCACTGGGCACATTCCCATCACTATTGAGAGACAGCAATACTCAACCACAGTGGGAAACCCAAAGTGTTTCAGGAAGGGTGATGACACAGCCCCCTTCACATTTTATAAGGGTTCTTGGGGGTGCAGAGTGGAGAATAGAGTATAAAATGGCAGGTGTAGAAGCTAGGCGCTTGGAAGACGGCTTTCACTCCAATGGGGAATAAGCCACAGAGGAATGGCATAAGGGTACCCTAGAAATGGGCAGGAAAAGGATTTGGGGTGCAATTTGATGGACTAGATGTGGAGCATAATGGCACAAAAAGTCAGATGTGACTCGAGTTTTGGGTCCTGGGTGATGGAATAGCTGGTGACAGTGTCCACTTATCTGGTGGACACGGAAGATGGAGCATCTAGGGACGCCCCATGGTGCACGGAATCATTGTAGTGGAGCCGCACCAAACCAGACTCAGCTTAAAAGAGCAACTGCCTTGCAAACCTTGTTTTGACTGGTTTCCGTGTGAGAGTCAGCACAGAGATTCAAACATGGGCTCCTGGGCCAAGAGCAGCAGATGGCAGCTGTTCTTCCGGCTCTGGCTCGCATGGGAAGGATGGTTCTCAGTTCTTTTTTCTGTGCATTGCCAATCTCTTGATTTATAAATATTTCCTTGGAATGTAGACGTGTGGGCGATTTGTCTGTGTACACTCATCCCTCCTCGGCCCAGGTGACGCCAGCCATTGGGAACCAGATCACTCTGAAGGACAAGTCCAGGTGCCTCTAAAAATGTAAAATTGCTCCTTCTGACCCTGAAAAAGCCCTGACTGGGCTTTGCAGACCAGAGACTGAAATAAGAAGAGTTTACAAGTGACCCAGCTGGCGGCCATCTGTGTTCTAAGTCTGGAGTGTGAGACAAGGAGGTATCCCAGGCGGACTGCGGCGTGTGGGGATCCCTAGCTCAGCCCACAGAGCAGCCAGTCCACCAGGCCCAAGTTTACACTAGAAGTCCCTCACCTCTAGCTCCTCAAATGTGTGAAGACGCTGCCGTTTTTGTTTGGAAGACACTTCCATCTTCTCAATACCTTAGCTTCCAGTCTGTTTGAATGTCACACTCTGGCTGGAATCTTCCATTTTCTCTCCATGGCTCATTCCAAGGCTGGCTTAGCAGGTTAACACCAAGAAACATGTTTGCTAAACTTCATTTTCTTATTTCCCACTTGAGTAAGGTTAATGTTCTATTATTACCTGTGGAATTTAAATGTATATATTTCTATTGTTACTTAATTGACGTTCACCTGACATAATCATACTCATAAAATTGGTACTTGCATTATTCTGCACTTGAAAATACATATTATTAGGCAATATTCACTGTTTAAAATACTGTCCAAATCAGATCTCAGCCAAGCAGTGGAATGTATACCATGCTTTGGAAACTCGGAGTTGGATATCAATTGCTAGTTAATAAGTTTGTTGGTTTAAATAGTTTCCATTCTCTCCCTTACCCTCTGTCATACCTTCCATGTAGAATGTTATGGTGTTTCCAGTGAACACAGCAGGAAAGTCCTTGCCCTTTTTTCTGATGATATGACTTAGTGGGACATGAGGAGACGTGATGCACACAGAGGACAACAGACCAGGGCTGAGGGTCACTGAATGATGCAGCTCAGGCATGCAATGAGGATCCACCTCACTGCTCTCGGTTTTTGTCTCTGGTCCCGGAGGATTGACAAGGCTACTGAATCTCACTTGAACTATTTTTCTAAGAACATTAGAAGAATACACCAATTCAACTCAGGAGAAATGTAAAAGACACTGCTCCACCAAAGGTCCTAATGTAGTTAAGCTCAGCCAAGCACTTTCAGCCAATCCACAGAGAAACCCGGCCAAGTTAAGCCAACAAATAGCCAATTCCCAGCAAACACAAGGAGGTATGAAGAGCTCAAAGTGAATAATCAATATTAGCCATGGAATTTTGTGATCATTCTATTGCACTCATTTGATTTTATATATTTAAAATTGTGTCCCTTGAATTTATCAAAGGGAAAAGAGTATTTTAAATCTATGTTTAGACAAAGCCTCGTTCTCAGGTGATTCACACAAACAAACATAAATGTTAAATAATGACTGGTGCTGTTATATTGTGTAGTGATTGTCACCAAAGGCCAAACAAATTCACACATCTGGGTGTTTTCTCTGGGTCTTCTTCTGACCTGGGAAATATTTTCCACCTTACAGATTCCTCTTTTCTTCAGTTTTCTGCTGAAGGACTGTCACATCACAGGAAGTTCCTATGATAGCAACACCACCTACATATCACTACTCAACCTTTGTCATCATCTTGTTGATGGTTTGTAACCTGGAATAGACGTGTTTCATTCCAATCTTTTCACAGTAGAATTTGATATCAAGACTGCCATGTGTAATGTAATAGTTTCTGATTTGTAGAGTCCACTACACAGTGAATTATTATTACTTAATGGTTATAAAAGCATATGAGGTGAATATAACTGCATTTTGCAAAAGAAAAAAATCTAAGACTCAAACAAGCTAGTTTTATATGAATATGGAGCAAAACCAAATCAAACCAAATATTATTCTTTCCTAGATCTGCTTCCTTCCTTTCTACCAGCAAGTTGAATCTTCATTGCCACTCACAGTTGCTATAATTCCTCTTCCCCACTTCAGCAGACACTTCTATATTTTTGGGCTCTTTGGTCATAAGCAAATTTTACTTATGTTTATAGCAAAACTATAATTTTGTATCTCACTATAGCGTTAGGTCTATCACTATGCTTTAAGTTTAGACTGCCCCTCAAATCACCCATGTGTTCAAAGATGAGACTGCCAGAAGCAGCTTGGATCTGTGCCCAGCAGTGCATGAACCCACAGTAGACACCACTGATGAATTGCGGTCTGGTTGTGCAGTCTGGTTGGAAGGGGCAGATCACCGGTGATGAGGTCAAGTGCAAGGGTCTATGTCCCCCATCTTCCACTGTTTCTTGATGGCCTTGAGATGAGCAGCTCTGCCGCCAGACCATCTAACCATGTTTTAGCATCAGCTGCCCATGAACTATACCTTCTAACATGTGAGCCAAAGAGACCTCTCACTTTAAACTGTAGGTCTTGGTTGTTTTGTCTCCATTGTGATAAAGTGACCTAAGATACGCATAGTTATACCGTAAAGATGACTATTAATGTTCTCCTGGATATGGTTTCATTGACTGATAGTAACCACTAAATGGATTTCCTTGTTATTTATGTTGGTGTTGCCTATATTTTCTTCATTTTTCCAAGTAACATAAAAGTAAAGGTAAATGTACATATTGTCTTTCACCTTTTTGAAATATTTGAAACACATTATTCAGAGAAATTATAAAAAAATATGTTATGATTTTGAAATGCATTTCCGAATTCATACTATTATCTGTGATGCTAGAAATCAAACTCAGGACCTCATTCATGCAGAGAGAACCTTGTAATCCTGACCTACATTTTGACCTCAAATTATTTTTTGATATGTTGGATCAAATTATTTTGTGGCCACTAGTGAATGTATAATATTTCCACATGTTTTTAGCAATAAACCATTAATTGCTAAGTTAATGGCTATAAGGAGCATTAATGATTCCCAGTTCGCACTTTGGTTATGTTTATTAGCATTATTTACACAATTGGGCCTAAGGTTTCTTTCTCTGTAAATTTTGTATTGTGATTGTTAATCTGCTTGCAATTTTCATCTTTTCTTCATTCATTTGTATTTTTCCAATAATATTTTCTGATTTGGATTTGCAAAAATATAAATGCTTATTTAGCATATTGCTAAATTTAAGATTATATTATAAATTTAACTATTTATATAGAACACAGTGTGGACTATGATTACTTTTAGGTAACAGTATTTTTAAAACAAAATATTTGTAGTTAAAAAGTCATATGTTATTGGTTGGGGATTTAGCTCAGTGGTTCTGGCACCTGCCTTTCAATCCCCAGTAACCACAAACAACAATGCAGGACATGAAAACTCACACCCACCGGCAGTCAGAACCACATACCACAGTGCCGGGCATGGTGGCTCACACCTGTAATCCCAGCACTTGGGAGGCAGAGGCAGGAGGATTGTGAATTCAAGGCTGAGCTCAGGGCCAGGCTGAACTACAAAAGTGAGACCCTGTATCAAAAAAAAGAAAAAGTCATATATTCTAAAAATATTACTGGATCTTCTTGTGAAACTGCTTTTTTCAAGTCAACTCATGAATTACAATGGTACTGATTCAGTTTTATAAACAGTTCTTAAAATTAGTATATTATTTATAATACAGAGATATATTTGAGAGATATGTTTTTACCACAAAGAAATAACAGATGTTTGCTCCTGGTAGAAATGTTTAACTTAGTTTAAATATGACAAAATATCTGTATGTATTAAAATATCACATTTTGGTACATTAGTATGTATACATTTTATGTGTTCATTTGTTTCAAAAATAAATTTAATTTTACAAGGTGATATTCATCAGGTTGACTAAACAACACTGAAATCTAAATTTCATTTTGTGTTTTTAGAACGATGCTAATTTGTAAGTTAAGATTAGGAAAAAAACTGTGATTTATTTTACCCCAGTTAGACTTCTCTGCCAACAATCTCTTTATTGATACTATATGACAGCTTTAGTGGTGTGATAGCAGCAATTAACTACCTCATAACTTAAAATAACACCCACCCTTGTCTAAATCCTTGGATTTGAATATTAATTAAGCAATTAGACCCACTGGGGACAGCTACCAGATGAGGCCTCCTTGCAGAGCTCAGTCAGCAGACAAAAATGAAGAATTTGATTAATACTGGATTCAGATTAAATACAGACTTTCATGCAGGCTAAAATTTTAAAACATTACAAGTGTGAGGGATAAGAGATTATTTTTCAGTGCATGTGTGTGGGGAGTCATTTTTTGAAAGTGTTGGCGAATATTATTGACAAAACAAAGAAGAGGTCGTCATGCAAGCTTTTCTCTCTGTAAATAATTTTGAAACTACTGGTTTGCAAGAACCCCTCAGAGTGGAACACAAATACAATCCACATGCATGAGGTGCAGGTGGAAAAGCAGGCGCTGGGCATATGTTCGGACTGCATGGATGAATGGTTCATTTTGATGTGTTCTGGGTATTAATGAATCTCTCTGTCTTTGTAAAATCTAGATGAGATTATCAGTCCCCAAAACCCTTTGGCTGAAATTGATTACCCTCCTCTTTACCTACTCAGCCCCCCTCACCCCTGCCTCCAGGAAGGACTGTGATGTCATGCAGCACACTACACACGCCATCTGCTGATTTTATGGGCCATGTCATTGGTTGAAGAAATAAAAGCTGTAGAAGAGCTATGCATAAAATATTTATAGTGAGAGGCAAAAGGCTTCATCTTTTGTGATATGGAAAAATTCTAAGGACTAACAGCTTGGTGAGTAGAACATAATCTTAACATGCTGTGTGTAAACTGCACAGCCCTATGCAGTGGGCTAAGTGGGAAGATGAGAAATAAATCTTGAACCATTTTATTTTTCCCTGTTCTTTTAAAAAATGGTGAGGTCCCCTGAGGGTGCTGTATCCTTTCGTGCTCATTCAGTGTATGTGTGAAGGAAACCGCACCTTCCATACCTGTTGTCTCATAGGCGCTGGAGGGAAAGTAGGAAAGAGGGTAAGGCATAGCCCTGGTGTTTTTACCAGCTCTACTTGCACTAAAATCCACCATTTCAGAAAACTGATCACTAATTCCTGAAAATAGAAAAACTAATTTATATACTATCTTCTAAGTATTAAATCACTGATGGGAGATTGTTGAGCTCCTTCAATAATCCATGTAGCTCAGCAGCACTGAATGTAAGGCTCATAGTAGAAGCCTTGTCACTTGCAGTAGATGGCTTTGATTTGAAATCTTCTGTTGTGCTCCTCAGAAATTCAAGGGCATCTGTAGATACATGTAAACACAAACAGAATGACAGAATCAAATGCCTGATAAATCTGGAAGGCTTGGTTCTGGAATTACCGAATGGTCAAGATGCCCATATCAAATGCCTGGGTAGGCCAGGAAACAATCCACCTTATGCGAGTCTTACCAAGGTGATTGTGGAATGGCCCTCATCTCAAGTATTTTGTACTAAAGGCACTGCAAAAAAATGTATAAAATACCTACATGAGTATAGTCACAATGGCTGGATAAAAATCCAATGAGTTGGGACAGGCACTGAATTATTTAAATGCCCTGAAGTGTCATTTGAAAACAATGCAGTTAAAGGCTCTATAAAGTTTTCTTTCTTTATATTTTTGTTTCATTTTTTAATTTACATAAGCTTTGAAAGGACATAGTATAATTTATGCAGTGGAGTTGATGCAGAAAAATAATAAATCAGCAATCTGAAGGATGAATCATATTTTGGAAGAAAACTATCAAAATCAAGTAAAAAAGAAACCAGACATTTTGTGACTACTGTTATCCCCATTAGATAGATTGTAATAGGCAACAGTGATTCATACTACCCCAACTGGCACATAAAGGAAAACAGGAGAAAAATAATAATAATTTTTTTAAAAGATTGAAAAACGAAAGAAAGTCAATCAGCTATCTACCTTGAGAAATCTAATTTTCAAAACTAGTGCCTCCTTGGGGAAGACTTTCTTTAATGCATCCAATCAGACAATTTTGGCATGTAGAAGAAAATTTAATAGCATCTCCTTCAACTCCAACATTAAGAAAAACTGAAAAATCAACCACACAGAGAATGTGGGTTTAAAATGTGGTCAGATGAGTCGCCAATATTTCACCAGTGCATGATGTATGAATTTGCCTGTCTTTCGGCTCTGTGGACAGCTGTCACCTGTCTCTCTACCAGCTTGTGTCAGATAGCGTGTCATAGTTTTACTATAACTCACAATGCGGACAGACATGAAATCTTTCCTTACATATAATCACAGAATTAGCAGAGAAAATGCTGAGTTTGATTGGAATCACTGCGCTATTTGTTAATCTGAGAAAACACACGTGACCTGGGACAGGACAGAGTGACTGGTAGAAACGCATCTACAGTTGTTATAAGGCCAAATGCCTTCTGATTCCCTCCTAAATTAACCCGGTCCAACCTCCTACACCAATCAGCTGTAGGGCATGTGACTTGTGTCTGAAGCGACTAGTAGGAGAGAAGAATGGAATATCTCTTCTGTACCTGACATTAAGAACATAGAGTGAAATCATGTAACTGTAATAATAACATATGAGGTTCCATTGCTTCTCCTTGAGAGATAAGAAGCAGAAGATGTAGAGATGTAAAGGAAGACCCTCCCAGCCACACACTGAGCAGGGCAGAGTGGAGACCGGATGGGGCTCAGCCTTTCAGCTCATGTCTGGCTTCTTCCCCTTCTCTCCACCAGGCAAGAGGACAGAACACAACGGAAAAGTAGCTTTTCAGGCTCCCCCAGCCAGAGGCAGGAAACTCCTTCTTGTCCCCCTGGAGACACACACAGTGAGCAGAGTGCTTGGTTTCCTCGGGCCCAGGGCCTATCCCCACAACCCTCGTTATCTTCCTATCTCATGAATAATGGCAGAGGAAAGGTTGGAAGGAAGTTCTGAAAGCTGCCCTTTTTCTCAGGCTAACAAATCGCCTTTCTCAGAGCTACTTTTTGTTGCCGGTTGGCTCGTTTTTCATCTGATTCCTACATCCTTCGCATGTCACTGTGTTTTGGAGTTAGGAATCTGTCTGAAAACTTTCAAAGAAAAGCAAACAAACAAAAAAGAATCAGCCAGTGTCCTTGTTTGGTCCTCTTTCCCTTCCCAGGAAACTCACTTTCCAAACTTAAATGTTTAGAAAAAGTATTCAGAGAATGGAGAACAATGAAAATCTTACATACATGAATGGAGAAAATGAAGGGTACATCAGGAAGGGTGCATGTTTTGGCCCAAGGAGCATCCCACGGGGGCGTGCTCGGATGCTTGTATCCAAGATCCAATCATGCCACCTGCTTTCCTCCCTTTGCCGCTCATGTGTCCATAAATACTTGGTCCATAAATCAGACACCTGCAACATTAATTACTTCCTTTTACTTCTAGTGTTAGTTGTTAAAAATAGCTTTCCCTAAGATTCACTGCACTGTTCCAAGCCTCTCTGGTAAATGCCAGTCATAGGAATAGATAAAGGGAAATTTCTTATGCCCTGTGACTTGAGGGAAGTTGGGAGGCCATCATCCCAGCCCACTCATATCTAGCACAGAACAAAATTGTTTCTGACTTGGGAGACCTTGTTCAAGCTGACAGTACCAACACCCAGCTGACATCCATCTGCTGATGATTCCTCAGACCTGAAAAGTTATAAAGAAGTGGACCAGGATAACTAATATAGAAGATAACTAATATTGAGCACCTGTATTGTTACAGGTGGTGTTAGGCATTATTCACAACACAAATGTTAGTCGATCTCTCTACAAATGATAAAAGTAAAGCAGGAAGCAGCTGAGCACTGCCAGCGTTGGTGACTGATGGAACTAAAATCTCAGTCATCTTTAGGTTCTCCACTTATCTTTGATTTCCTTCTTATATTTATCAACTCAGCATTAATTCTTATAAGTTATTAACCAACCACCCTCGACTTCACTGTCAGATGTGAGTCATTTGCTCACCTCATCAATATCTTTCTTTGAGTGGGAGTCCCAGAGTCCTAGCAATGCCTCTGTTTCTCCTTCTCATGAGCCCCTTCCACTTCCTCCTTGAACTCATTCCTTTCCTTTCAGACTGGAGATTTAGTACAAAAATGCTATGGGGCCAAGATATCCCCGCACACAAGAAATTAATGTTTCTCATTCTTCCAGATTGGGCCAACTTTAAATTCTGAGCTTCAGCTAAGTTATCCCTCAGTAGTTTCTGTCAATCAGCCTGTCTAGCATTCAACTTTCTATGAAAATAGAGACCTCTACTTAATTGGTTAGAGTATTAGTCATCCTAATCAAAATTCTGACCAAACCCTTGGAGAAAGACTAAGATTAGTTTCTCATAGCCCCTAAACAATTTGGGGGACATTTTCCCTGTGCAAGAGACCCTGATGCTTTTGGCTGCAAGCTGATATACTGTGCGTATTTATGCTTTGAGTGAAAAATAGGGGCCTGTATAAAGGTGAAAATTTAATAGCAATACCAGAAGGAAAATTTTTTCTGTGGTCAGTAAAGTGAAGCAGGGTCTTGTGGCTACCAAAATACTAATGGGTTTTTGGGTTACATTAAAATAATAATAGTACTTTTGTGTGACAGACTTATGCTAAATTGTGCTGATGGAAGAAGAATCCCCGTGAAGGTCAAATAATATAGGAGGAATTATTTTAGTTAATTTGTAGCTATTTACTGAATATCTGTTGTGTACTAGGCCCTGTGCTGGGGCTAGAATTCTGTCTTCCCGATGCAGATTCTAGAAGGGGCTGGTACTGACCAAATCGTGTCTTATCTTATGTTGAATCTCTAACCCCTGTTGTGATACTCTTAGGACCCAGGACTTTGATTATCTCATGAGAGTGGAGAACCTGGAGGGATTTTACTCTTTGTTCATGGACTTTTTGAGAACACACGGGTCTGTATTATTTATCTGTTACTCTACAATAGATATTTACAGTGCCCTTTAGCAGTTTAAAACAAGGAGCATTTATTATTATTAGGCAATTTTTCAAGGTCAATGTATGCACCATTTTCTTTTGCTGAGACAAAATGTCTGACACTCACAAAATAATGGAAGAGAAGCTCAATGGGCCCACAGTTTTCACAGGTTTCAGACCATGTTTGATTGGATGCAAGGCAACAGGACACAGTAGAAGAAAGCTTCTCACCTTGTGGCAGCCAGGAGAAAGACAAAAGGGGTAGGAATGCATCTTTCCAAGTCATGTGCCCTGGGACCCACCTGCTGTGACCAGATTCCCACCTCTCAGTAGCACCACTGAGCTATGAATTCATTAGTGGATAATCCACTGATGATTAAATTATGCCCCTCACTCAATTACCTTCTAAAACTTTACCTCTGAGGACATGAGTCTTTGGGGATTGTGTGTTTTAGAACCACACCATAACATTTGGTCCTGGCACACACTCATGCCTATCTCATTATGCAAAATGACATCAGTCTATCTCTAAAGATCTCTACAGATTCATCACAGTTTCAGCCTGAGACTCAAGACAAACTCTTATGTACAATCACCTATGAAAATTAAACAGAAAATTACGTTACTTCCAACATACAAAGGCAAAGAAGGAATAGAAAGATAAAAGGAACAAAGACAAATGGTGTAAACATTAAATCTTTTATCTCCATGCCAATCAGCTGGGATGGTATGAATGAGATGTGATGAGAAGTGATCTGCGAGGGCTTGCGTGGCCCTGCCCTTATGGGCTTGTTCTTCACAGCCCACATGTTTGTCTCTAAGGCTGACTCCCTCGCTACCTGCCATTCTTTTCCCAGCAGATATTCCAAATTCCTCACGTCTCTAACTTCCTAGGGTTTCCCCAGCTTCTTCAGCATTGTTCTCACAGCTTCAAGCATCACTCTGTCAGAGAACCTTGGCAGAAACTGATTCTGTTGTACATTTTTGTTTGTCCTCCCAAGGCTTTCTCTGAAATCTGGGTGGAAGCCTCTTGATTCCCATATCTCTTGCATTCTGCATGTCCAAAATTCCTCAGCATCATGTGGACCCTGCCAAGACCTGCCTCCAGCTAGAGAAATACTCTGGCCCCATTGGATCACAGGTGCAGAGGTCTCTGCCTACCTCAATGGCTAAACTCAGAGAAAATTCCTTCCAGAGCTCAGAGTCAGTGAGGCATCCTGATCTGTCCTCTCATAGCAGAGTCTTATCCTTTTGTCTTCTTGAGCCTGTAAAGGGTTGGAGTTAGCCAATTCCTAAAATGTCTTCAAGCCATCTTTTCTATTGTCTCTATGGCAGCCAAGAAGTAGAGAGAAAAAGGCGGACCTGGAATTTAGAGGTCATGCCCTGACCACCCTGCCTCCTCCCTCTCTTGCCAACCTCTGCTCCCAAGCAGCACTTTCAGCTATGAACTCAGTGGCAGAACCCATGGGTGAGTATGATGTCCTATCATCCAGTCACCTTCTGAGCCTCACCTCTGAAATTGACACTTTGGGGGAACGTCTTAGATTAAAACCATAATAATCAGGCATTTCAAAGAGACTGGGCTGGCTGGTACTAGCTCAAGGTCTTATATGAGGTTTGGGGGAAGCTATTGGTTCAGGCTGCTTCTAGCTGAAGGTTTGATGCAAGCTGAAGGTTTGACTTCCAAGATCACACATTCTGTGTGGCAACTGACAAGAGGCTTCCTTAAATTCCCTGTCTGCTGTTGTCAGAAATCTACATCTTCAGCTAGGAAAACTTGTTCATAAGGCTCACTTGGATTAGACCAGCTTAGAGTGAATGAGACATAAGAGAAAGCCATAATGTTATTTATACTCATTCGCAGTGATACACCATCA
>PVIR01022859.1:0-27724 GCA_004026965.1 Petromus typicus
CAGCAGCAACCAGTACCACATACCACAGTGCCGGGCGTGGTGGCTCACGCCTGTAATCCCAGCACTCGGGAGGCAGAGGCAGGAGGATTGTGATGTGAGTTTGAGGCTGAGCTCAGGGCCAGCCTGAACCACAAAGCGAGACCCTGTCTCCAAAAAACCTAAAAAAAAAAAAAAAATATATATATATATTTGACAGAAATGCACTTGACAAAATTCATAGGGCTTTACTGCATAAAAAAGTTCCATCCTAATATTTGTAACTTTAAAACATCTGATTGTTTTGGGAGCTTCAGAGAAGAATGGAGATTGATAGTCAGCTGTAAGTGTGTTACAAAATGTACCATCTAACCTTACTAAAGAGGGTGGAGGGGGAAAGATACTGGGCAAAGTCACTCTGGAACATGGTGGTTTGATTGGAAACTCCAAGGTCAAAGATAAAAAGAAGTGTACAAAGTAGTTAAGTCTATTTGGTAAAGTCGTTTTCAGTGAACATATGAATGGGTCAGCAATACTGCTATTGTACTAGGGTCGAACAATTAAGTAAATGGATGGTTGTCAGTATGAATTCATATTTATATTTCTCTTTTCTTGTGGTGCTGAGAATTGAACACAGAGCCTTAGCACTGAGCTACATTCCCTGCTGTTTTTTGTTTGCTTGTTTTTTGAAATACAAGCTCTAAATCATTAAGTGGCCTGGATTGGAACAGATCTTGTGCTCCTCCTACGTCAGCCTCTCAGAGTCCAGGGATTACAGGCAAACCTCACTATTCTCTGCTTATGTTTATCTTAAATACAGCCAGATACATAATTAGAAACAGAGGTGTACACATGGATTACTATACATATATAAATTTCCACCTTCTAGGTTGAATACCAACTTACAAACTGGGAGAAAATATATGTAACATATATTACGGTAAAGTGTAACAAAAAATATTGAAAAAATCTTCAAACATATAAGATGTTCATTTTAACTCATGAGAGAAACTCATATTAAAACTATTAAAAATCCAGGCATAGGAGCACATGCCTGTAATCCTAGCACTGGGAAGACTGAGGAAGGAAGGTTGCTTCAAGTTTGATGCCAGCTTGGGCTACATACTGAGTTCCAGGCTAACCTGAACTGTATAGAAGACACTATGTTAAAACAAAAACAAAAACCAACCAATAAACAAAAAAAACCTATTAGGGATAGGGTATAGTGTATTTGTTACAGCACTTGCCTAGCATTCGTAAGGCTCTAAGCTCATCCCTGGTATGACAAACTGAAAAAAACAAAAAACAAAAAACTACACTAAGAATAATGAAATTTTGATGAATTATAATATATCCATACTATGGAATTCTAATCAACAATAGAAGAAAAATACTAATACACAACTTGGATGAATCTCAAAAGCATGATGCTGAATACCCATCTCATCCCATTTGTATAAAATTCTACAAAATACAAATATGATCTGTGATGTAGGGAGCCAGTCAGTGCTTCCCTGGGATGGGAGGCCAGGGAGGAGGAAAGACAGAGCAGAAAATCTTTTGGACATGATCAAAGATTCTCTTGATTGTAATGGTGATTATGAGGGTGCATACATTTTTCAAAACTCATTTGCCAGGGATGTAGCTCAATGGCGCTGCACCTGCCTTGCAAGCCCGAGGTCCTGAGTTTGGTCCCTGAAAGAAGAAAAAAAAATCACTAAATTTCACCCTTAAAATGGGCGCTTTTATATGTAGAAATAAACAGTGTGTCTCAATAAGCTTCATTATTAAATTAATAAAGACCTTTAGCTAAAAATATTTTCAAACAGCAGGGAAATCATCATTCTTGTGGAAAAACAACAGAAACAACAAAACTACAGAAATACCATTTATTAGTATTACAGAATACCATTACAAAATACCATTTATTAGCATGGTTTTTTTTTTTTTTTTTTTTTTTAAGGTTTTTTGAGACAGGGTCTCGCTTTGTGGTTCAGGCTGGCCCCGAGCTCAGCCTCCAACTCACATCACAATCCTCCTGCCTCTGCCTCCCGAGTGCTGGGATTACAGGCGTGAGCCACCACGCCCGGCACTGTGGTATGTGGTACTGGTTGCTGCTGGGCATGAGTCTCCACGCCCAGTATTGTTATGTGGTTACCGGGGAATCGAACCCGGGTCCTTGCGCTTGCAAGACAGGCGCCGGAACCACTGGGCTAACTCCCCGGCCCTAGCATGGTTTTTTTTTTTTATTAGTATTTGATTGCTGGTTGTTGAACCCAGGCCTAGAGCGCTAATTAAGTGCTCTACCAGTGAGCAGTCCTAGTCCTTGTTTGTTTATTTACTTTTAATGGAGTTTTTTTTCTGATTCAACGTCATTTTTTCCTTTCAGGTATTTTAAATTTATTGGTGGCTAGATCCTTTACCTAACATTATGTACAGAATCATGTTAATAAAAATCACTGTCAAATCTTTAAAGGGGGCGGGGTCAAAAGCTTCACCCTAGGTGGGATTCCCGTTTGAGGTTCCCTGGAGGAGGGCGGGAACTAAACCAGAGCATAGCTTCCGCTTTCATTTCTAAGGTTATTCAGTCAACTATTTTCATTAAAGGGGAAGCGCGGAAAGGCGATTTTTTTTTTTTTCTGTCGGCAAACACTTCCCGAACGATGAGTCCATTCAGGAGACAGGGATGCCGTAATGTCGCAAAAAAATGGGTAGTCTATAAAAGCTCAAAAGACATATCAGATGACTTTCAGCGTAGGGAAACATTACATTATAATATACCTGACCTTTCTGTTTTATTCTTTTCTCTTTTTCTCTAAAATGCCAGACTTTTGTATTAGGTTTCTCTCCTTCCATTCCTGGCCATTGGTTCAGTCCAACCTTAATACTGACTTGAGGCACCAGCTGCGTCTGCGCAGAAAGCTGAAGGGGGGGAGGGGGGAGGAACATGGCGCAAGCTCTGTCTGAAGAGGAGTTTCAGCGGATGCAGGTGCTTCTTACCGTAGGGTAGAGCACCGCATTAGGCAACTGGGATCGGGGGTAGGGAGAGGTCATACCATCATCTCTGAGGAGTTGACTGGGGTGACCCATGAGTCTGAAGGGCTGGTTTAGAGAAGGGAAAGAGGTTCACAGTGACGAGATTAAGCTCCGATACAGTGTTTGTGTTCTGAAGGTTGGATTCTGTTTGCCTTGTAGGCGGGGGAGAACTTTCTTGAGTAGACGATATCTTACTCTGACAAAGGGGGCTAAGGCCTTTGGGCAAGAGTGTGGGATTATACTATCGGTGAGTGATGATAACTTTGGGCTCTGAAGGAAGGAGATCCTTACAGGGAGAAACCATTTTGACTGGGGAGGAAGGAAGCAGGAGTTTGCGTCACGGTGGGGGGGGAGCCTTTGAGAGGGCAATACCATTATCCTGTGGGAGGTGGGACGTTTGTGAGAGGTACTATGCCAGGGAGCTGGGGAGAGACCCCCCCGGATGTGTCCATGGGAGGTGGAGAGCTTGTGCTACTCGTGGTAGCGGATCCTGAGAGGGGGCGGTACCATTGGATGATTAGGGTTGATCCCTTTAGGCCAAGAAGGCTGTGAATAGGTGATACCATTACTCCCCATTGTGGGGAGAATCACAGGAAATAAAAGCGTTACTTTAGGGCTGTGTGGAAGGGAGATCACTGGACTTTGGGGAGATGCTCTGACCACTTGATTTCTTTGTTGGGGACTCCCGGACTGTGTGAAGTACCATAACATTACATCATGAGTAGGACTTTCTTGAGAGGTCCTCCCTGAGGTGAGACTTTGAAAGGGGGAAATACTGAGTCCTGGGGTGAAAGGAAGGAACTGAAATCATTGGGTCATGAATGAGGATGTTATGAGAGGAGATGCTAAGTAAAAGTAATCAAGCTGGCCCATGAAAGGCCTTTCACTTGAGAGATCTTTGAAGGTCATTCCACTGGATCGCTACTGGTGAAATTTTGTGAGGGGGAGAGGGGCTTGAGTAAGGAAAATTAATTCCACTGAGTCACGTGTGAGGGAAAACCATTGGGTTCTTTTGGGGGGAGATGTACCAGTTGGAGCGGGACTTGAAAGAGACGAGTCACTAGGTCCTGGGGAGGACAAGGGCAAGGCCTTGAGCAGACCAATCAAGGGAGAGGGATGGAGGCTGGTGCTTTAAGAGGGAGAGAAAGGCCCTGGTGAGGTAGGTGACAGTGAGTAAGCCTGAGATGAACTAGTCTTAGGGCTCTCCTGGACTGGTAGAGAGAGAAGTGTGACGTTTTGGAATGGCCCATACTTCACTTTCCCTTAATTCTTGAAGGGTGCCTAGACATATTTTATGTATTGTGGTAGTGGCAGAGCTCTAAGAGGTGTCCTAATGCAATGGAAGTTGGGAAGGAGAATACTAGACCCTATTCCCTTGGGAAAGAGGTAGGCTGGCAGTCTTCTGTCCCATGCCTTCAGGGGCTTCCAATCTTGTTAGAGTGTTCAGTGTGTGAAGAGATCAGCCAGGATGACGAGGAGGAATTTCATCCTGTGGGTTAGGAGGATTAATGGAATGAATGTGAGTAACTGGTTCAGTGCTCTGCTATGGCCTGATGGCTTGAATGCAGAATAGACTGGAAATTGGGGAGATGAAATGGTGAGGTTGGTCAGGGTTATAAATGAACCTGGAGAAGGTGGCCCAGGGGCTCAGATCCTGACAGCTTATTTAGGATATAGTATGCACAGGTGATAAGGACTACCTGAGAAGGTATATGGAGGGTGTCTGTCCAGTCCACAGGACTTAGAGACTTGATACCTTCCTGGCTTAATAGTGCTTTCCTGATCAATTTTTTCCCCTTTTCCGCTTTCCCCAAAGGCTCAGCTCCTGGAACTCCGTACAAACAACTACCAGCTTTCAGATGAACTACGCAAGAATGGTGTTGGTGAGCCAAAGGGGTTGGTCTCATTATGTGGGAGTGGCTTTGGGGGACAGAGGCCAATATTTTACCTCAGAGGCCTGGCAGGAAGACCCTTCAGTTCCTTGCCACTGCCTGAGGCTGAGATTCCCTGCTTTCCCCACACTAGAACTTGCCAGTCTTCGACAGAAGGTCGCCTACCTGGATAAGGAATTCAGTAAAGCTCAGAAGGTACCTCCCTCCACTCACTCATCCACCTGCTCCTTCATCCCCTCTACCCCTCTGGCTCATCTGTTAGGTACTGAGCATCTGTAGTGACCAGACTTAGTGTTACACGGGGTTTTCATGGAGTCAGAGTTCTTTGCCATAGGTGACAGTGCACACCTGTAATTCCAGCACTCAAAAGGTGAATCAAAGCTAATTCAAGGCCAGCCTGAACTACATAGTGATGATACCTTGTCTTGAGGTGGGGAGATTCTTATGGAAGTCTATTATTTTGCTAATTTTACCTAATTCTGCTTACTTTATTTTATTATAGTTTTTTGGGTGTTTTGTTTTGTTGAGACAGGGTTTTGCTATGTAATGAATGCTGTCCTTGAACTCACTGTGTAGTCCAAGCTGGACTCTTTAACTCCAGGTGATCCTCTTGCCTCAGCCTCCTGAGTGCTGGAATTATAGGCATATACCAGTATTTATGCCCAGCAACTTTATTAATTTTAATTTACTCTTAATTCATTCTAATTTCAGTTATTCATTCATATATGCTGACTTCTAATTAAATAATCAGTGTATCTATTTGACTATTAAATAGTCAAATCTGTCAGTAAATCTGACTTCTCATCCTCACTTCACATTCCTACGGTGTACTTGAGCTTTCCATCCCTTTCCTGGTCCTGTTGTAAAATAAGACAAATCGTTTCAGTCCCTCCAAAGATTAGGTAGAACATAATCTATTATGGCCCCTTGAGACATTGAAGACTCTCCTTTGTCTCTATCTTCACTGTCTTGTTCCCATATGTATAATGATGTAGTACGTGCTAGATAGATATTGTTGGAAAAAGGAAGAAAGAATGGAGAAAATCTGGTGGTGAGAAAGTAGGGCTTCTCCTTGTGAAGTTGTTGATTCCACGAATCTGACTGTGTCCTTGGCTGCCTAGCAGGTAAGCAGCAGTTTCCATGTTGCGTGGGATTAATTGTGTTTGGATAGATGTAGTAATGAAGCCACAATTTGGGGGGCTTGGACACTCAGCCTATAAGACCACCCCTCTCCAGCCTCAAGAGAGTATAAGAAAGGATAATTTTTGTGTATTGGAAGTTGAGGCCAGATTCTCATTCATTCAGTCATTCCATCATTCCTGTGGGCTCCAAATTGTCGTGGAAGTACTGAAGTTACAGCTGCTTCCTTCATACTTTTTGTCATCATTGTCTTTCCTTAGAAATTACCACAGTTGTCTCCATACCCTACTGGGAGGGTCGATCTCTGTTTACTTTAGCTCTCTTCCCATCCCTCCCTTTAGGCACTGAGCAAGAGCAAGAAAGCTCAGGTAAGGGGGTCCATGGTGGGTATATGTGGGGTTATTTCTATGGTGGGATTTCCTTATACTGGCCTTTCTTTCTCTGTGGGTGCCTTTGGATCCATGACTTCCTTGCGCCATGTGTTTCTGTATCTTTGTCATCCTGTGTTTCTTATTTTGTGCCTCTCTGTGTATCTTTCTCCCTTTATCTCTCTGTATCCTTCTCTGAGTCCCTGTCCTTGTCTCTTTCTTCCTGGTCTTTTTCTGACTTCCTACCTCAACGTTTTCTTTGTCCCTCTGCAACCTATTCCTATCTCTGTCATCATTTTTCTTTTCTGTGTTTTGTTTCTTTCATTCTCCAATTCCTTGTTTCTCTCTCTCATCATTCTTCTATTTCTTCCTGACTCATTTCTTGCCCTGACTCCTTTTTTTCTATCTGTTCTATTCTTTCCCTGTGGATTTTCCTCTGTTCCTGTCTTTCTGTGTTTTCTTTTTCTTCTTCCTTCTTGGTCCCTCCCTCTTTCCCCATCTTGATCCTGTTCCCCATCACTCTCTTCTTCTCTTACCGCCTATGGTTATCTTCTCATCTTTCCTCTCCTACCCCCTCCTCTCTACCTCACCCTCTATGCTTTCTCTCTACTTCTTCTTGTTTTTGCTTTTTCCTCTCTACTCATCCTTCTGTAATGTTTTCTCTCCTCGTGTGGTTTATTCTTTGTACCCTGTGCGCTCTCCTCTATGTTATTTTCTCCCTCTCTTTGTCCTACCTCACCTTCTTTTCTGCTTCTGTTGGCGTCCTAACACATGTCTGCCACTATAGGAAGTCGAGGTACTGCTGAGTGAAAATGAGATGCTTCAGGCAAAGCTGCACAGCCAGGAAGAAGACTTCCGTTTGCAGAATAGCACACTGATGGCCGAGTTCAGCAAGGTACTGATGCCTGGGATAGATGAGGGAGGAGTGGGAATAGGGAAATGATGCATTGTTATGTGTGTGGGCTTGGAACCAGTGGGGGCGTACCTGTGGCACATGTACTGCAGCAGGCTGTTGTATCATTGAAAGCTCTAAAAGCTCTGCCATCACTGATCTAGGCTGAAGCTCACACACAGCAGCAGACCAGACAGGAGCAGACTCTATGGCACTGTCCGTGGTGCTGAAACATGTCCTGGACTGCTGCTGCTAACAGTGATTTGACAGATAGGACCATTCACCGAGGTGGGAGTAGAAGATTTTAAGCCTTGAGGTTGGCTGGTTCGTGGGGAACGCATTCCTTTTCTTTGAGTTGTAAATTTCTATATATATGATTTGGGGCCGGTGCTATGGAGCCCCAAAGATGGGGGATTTTAGGTGAAGTACTTGTACTTACTATGGGATGGAAAAATGCTTAGGTGTTCCCCTTTTCTCTTTCTTTCTTTCATTTTACATGCACCTGGGTTCTACCAGATAATTCATCCTGGATTGGCTGATTTTATCTCCCTGATTTTAGTGTTCTGGCTCTTTCTAAATCTACTGAACAGCTAGAAACATCATCTTTTTGTTCTTTTATCTATTTTCTTTATCCGTAGTTAATAACTTTCTAAGTTTTCAGGGCATTTTAAGGAAATAAAGTCCGCTGGCTGCAAAAATGACATTTCAAAGGCTGTGCCTAAGAATACAGTACCTAAGATCTTTAAAAAACCCGATAAGACAATCTTAACAGGTATAATACCAGGAAAGGCAGTTTAATAAGCAATAGTTCTGAGCAGGGACTCGAGCTAGAAGGTTTAGATTAACTGTAACCTTCAACAGGTCACTTAACCTGCCTATTTCTTGGTTCTCAAATGTCTAAAGTGGAATGATAGCTGTGGTGGTACACACCTCTAATCCTAGCACTTGGGAGGCTGAGCCAGGAAGATTGGCTTGAGTTCAAGGCCAGCCTGACCTGCATAGCAAGGTCCTGATTTTAAAAAACATAAAATGGATGGGCTGGGGATTTAGCTCAGTGGTTCTGGCGCCTGTCTCGCAAGTGCAAGGGCCCGGGTTCGATTCCCCAGTAACCACATATAATACTGGGTGTGGAGACTCACGCCCAGCAGCAACCAGTACCACATACCACAGCACCGAGCATGGTGGCGCACGTCTGTAATCCAGCACTCGGGAGGCAGAGACAGGAGGATTGCTGTGATGTGAGTTTGAGGCTGAGCTCAGGGCCAGCCTGAACTACAAAGCAAGACCCTGTCTCAAAAAAAACCAAAACAACAACAACAACAAAAAAGACATAAAATGGAAATGTTAATGATAGTAGCACCTGCTTTACAGGCTTTTATGAAGATTAAATGGATAAATAGTCACTTAGAGCAGAGCCTTGCATGTAGTATTAAGTATGAAAGTGTTAGCTACTGATATTTTCCTTTTACTAATTTTCTGAAGTTTTTTGTTTTGTTTTGTTTTTCTTTTTGAGACAAAGTCCTGCTGTGTAACCCAGGCTGGTCTTGAACTCACTATGTAGCCCAAGGTGGCCTTGAACTTATGATGATCCTCTTGCCTTAGTTTCCTGAGTGCTGGGATTATAGATGTGTACTACCACACCTGGCTTAATTTTTTGTATAAAATACTCATTTCTTTTTTGGGGTCTTGCTATATTACCCAGGTTGGTATTGATCTAATTATGTTCAAATGAGCTTCCCATTTCAATTCCCTAAATAGCTAGAACTGTAGGCATGTGTGACTACATCCAGCTTTTCCTGCTAAAATATTGACTTTTTGTTTTCAGTGCTTAGGATCAAACCCAGGATCTTTTTGTTTGTTTGTTTTTTGGGGGACAGGGTCTGGCTTTATAGTTCAGGCTGGCCCTGAACTCAGCCTCAGATTCAGCAATCCTCCTGACTCTGTCTCCTGAGTGCTGGGATTACAGTTATGACCCACCACGCCTGGCACTGTGGTATGTGATACTGATTGCTGGTGGGTGTGAGTCACCATGCCCAGTATTGTTGTATGTGGTTACCAAGGATCAAACCTGGGTCCTTGCACTTGCAAGACAGGTGCTGGAACCACTTAGCTAAATCCCCAGCCCCAAACCCAGGATCTTGTACATATTAGGCATATGGTCTACCAGTGAGTTACATCCATAGCCCCTGGCTATCAAATTTAAAAGTTCAGAAAGATGCCAGCATGGTGGCATTCGTTTGTAATCTCAGCATTCGGGAGGCCGAGGCAGGGAGATTGCCATAAGTTTGAGGCCAGCCTTGAATACACAGTGAGTTCAAGGCCAGTCTAGACTATATAGTGAGATCCTGTTTCAACCCCTCCTAAAAAAATTCCAGAAAGTGCTGGGGTATAGCTCAGCGTTAGAGTACATGCTTAGCATATGCAAAGCCCTGCGTTTGATTACCACCCCAAAAACAACCAAAAAATGTACTCTTTGGTCCTGGCCTGTCTCAGCCTACTACAGCTTCCTCTGTGTTCTTCTCGCTTCTAGTTTTTTCTATTGATCTAATCTACAGAGCCTTACCACTGCTCTGAACAGTACCTTTTCAGGGGCCAGGGATTTACCTCAAGTGATACCTTGCCTACCTTGGAAGCGCAAGGGAGTGAGTTTGATCCCCAATACCACAAAATGAAACACAGAAAAGCAGCATGTTCTTGTGGGCCTCCTCTCCCCACATTACCAACTTAGAGTCCTGGTGCTCACATAACCATTGGCCTCGCTGCCTTACTTCTCATTGCTTCTGACCTCCAACCTCCATGGTGTCATGCTTCTTGCTCGGTGAGGTAGGAAAGGCATTCTTTGATAAATGCAGCTTGTTTGACTGCATTATCTTGAGCCAGACACTGAACCAGACATAGAAACTTCAAGGTCTATTCCTACTCATCCAGGCTCTGGAAATATTCACAGACAGACCTGGGGTAAAAGCCCGCCTCCATTCCTTTTGCCAAGATATTTCAGCTCAATTGCTCCTTCAGCAAATAGTTATTGAGCATCTACTTTATGCTGTGTGTTCTAGAAAAACAGTTCTGAGCAGCACAAAATAGTCTCCCATCTCAGGTAACTTATATTCTACAGGATGAGGAGAAGGATGTAATGTAGTAAACTAATAAACCAATCGTGTGGTGCGTGCTTGGAATCTCAGCTGCTTGGGAGGCTGAGGTGGGAGAATCATGAGATCAAGGACAGCCTGAGCAACTTAGACCTTTTTTCAAAATAAAGCACCAAGTAATAGTGGTGATTATGGACATTTATATGGCATTTCCTGTACCAGTTCCTGTTTGAAGTGCTTTACATTATTCATTTAATCTTTGCAACAAGTTTGTGTTATTTTTTTTTGTGTATTTTGTTTTGTTTTCGAGACAAAGTCTTGCTATATAGTTTAGTTCTCCTGCTTCAACCTCCCGAGTGCTAGACTGCAGGTGTGCACCACCATGCCTGGCAGTTTGTATTACATTTTTAGTATTTCTATGTAACCGATGAAGAAAACTGAGTTTTAGGGAAATTTAAGCAGTTTTTCCCAAGGTCATCTGGCTAGAAAATGATACAGTAGAAATTCACATCCAGGCAGCCTTGTTTCAGAATTTGTGCTTGTAACTCTTTGTGATAAAAGTTATGATTAATGCTTAGTAAGAAAGATATGAACATAATGCTGTTACAGAATAGTAGAACTTACACAATGAACAATGCTGCTATTTTTTGGGTTGTCCTCAACCCAGAGTTTTGCACATGCTAAGCAAGCATTCTTCCTCTGAGGTACCTTCCAGCCCAAGGGAAATGGCTTTGAAGGTGATATCATTAAGGGGTGATGGCACATGCCTATAATCCTAGCACTTGGAAGACTGAAGGAGAAGAATTACAAGGAGTTCAAATCCAGCCTAAACTACATAGTGAGACCCTGGCTCAGAAAAAGTAAAATAAATGTGACATCTGATCAGAGCACTAAAAGATACAAAGAAGGGACTGGAGATTTAGCTCAGTGGTGCTGCGCCTGCCTCACGAGTGCAGGGTCCTGAGTTCAAACCTCAGTACTGCAAAAAAAAAAGTATTCAAATGATGCAAAGAAGATGTCAGTCATATGAAGAACTGGATGAAAGAATGCTTGTTAATTGGTTGGCTGGGTGGTTGTTTTTTTGAGACAGACACTTGCTCTGTAGTTCTGACTGGCCCTCAATATACTGTGTACCCCTGGCTGGCCTCAAACTCATGATGATCCCCCTGCTTCAGCCTCCCAGATGCTGAGATTATAGGTGTCCACCACCATCCTCAATTAGAAATAATATTTTGAGTAGAAAATATCCCATGCAGTAAAAATTCTCTGTGGGCCTCTGTTTTCTCATCTGAAAACTGAGAAAAGAGATTATTTTAGGACTGCTGTGTGAACTATACTCAAACCAGAAGGTAAGCAGGGGGCTGGTATAATTTTATTTGCTCTGTTGCAAGTATTTCTCTGTTGAAAGTTTTGGAGAGCTCTCAAATGTTTGGCTAAGAACTCAATGTTAGGGGCCGGGGATTTAGCTCAGTGGTTCCGGTGCCTGTCTTGCAAGCACAAGGACCCAGGTTCGATCCCTGGTAACCACATAGGATACTGGGTGTGGAGACTCACACCCAGCAGCAATCAGTACCAAATACCACAGTGCCGGGCGTGGTGGCTCACATTTGTAATCCCAGCACTCGGGAGGCAGAGGCAGGAGGATTGCTGTGATGTGAGTTTGAGGCTGAGCTCAGGGCCAGCCTGAACCACAAAAGCAAGACCCTGTCTCAAAAAAAAAAAAAGGAACTCAATGTTAGAAGACAAACTGCCATTTTCAGAATGGTTCTGGGCTTTGAGATGAAGTTTGTCCTCTACAGTTCTATAATGCAGATAGGCAGAAACTCTAGTGATTACTGTTCTACTTAGTTCTTGAAATGAACTTGATTTCCGCACTCAGGGAGTTGTAGCTCCTAGGAGGAGAAAGGCCAAGGGCTGGCAAGGCAGTAACTGGGTCTGAAAATACCTTGAAAGTTGTCTGTTGCACTGTGCTGAGAAGCCAGAAGCAGATGCTCACAGACTTCAGGACAGTAGGGTCCTCCACAGCACTGACAACTTTCTGAGACATCAGGTCTGGGATTGCATCTGTGAGGTCTGGAGCAGGTGGGAGGAAAATCGTTCTCATCCTTTTGGACTCCACCACTTAAGAGATGTATGAATTTGAAGTTGTTTAACATCTCTGTGCGTCAGAGTTTTTTCATCTGTACAGTGTGAGAACACCCATGTCATAGGGTCCTTATGGTACTTAAATGAATTACAAACTGCGTGGCCAAGTGCTATGAGTATTTCAGCAAGTATTGTTCTGATTCACTGCTTCTCTGCTGCCTCTCTCTGCTTAGCTCTGCAATCAGATGGAGCAGCTGGAGCAGGAAAACCAGCAACTGAAAGAAGGAGCTGCTGGAGCAGGAGCCATCCAAGCTGGCCCCCAGGTGGATGGGGAACTATTGAGACTGCAAGCAGAGAATACAGCTTTACAGAAGAACGTGGCAGGTGCATGGGATTTCAGGCCTTGAGTAGAGAATGGAAGGTTGTTGTCCTCCTAGGAGCTGGAGAAGGGTTTCAGAGTGAGGTTTGACCTTGATCCAACCTATATTCCCATATATAACATATACAGCAATGTCAGCCACCTGAAAGATGGCAGTAGAGAAAAGAGATGTATCGTTCTGTAGTTGATGCCCTGGTATCTAGTACATACTAGAGAGCAGCAGCATGACTGTGGTAAAGGGCATATCCTCTAAATGGAGAAAGTAAATGAAGGAGCAGTGAGAAGATTCTGACCCCAGGTTGTAAGTGAAGTCTGGGATGAAAGCTAAAAGATAGCTTGGTAGAGTATGGGAAGGTCCTAATGTATGGACCTTTGGTGAGCAGCTGGGGCTTTTTTTGTGGTGGTTGCTGGTACCATGATTGAGTGGAATACTTGATGGAATGTGGGTAGGAGTTGGAAGGTTATAAGAGGGATTCAGTTGCAAGTAGAAGGTGGAACATGCTAGATAAAATCTCAGAGGTTGATAAGGTTCAAAAGATTTGTGAAAGGCATGGGTAGGAGTTGGGACAGGAAACCTGGCAGGTCAAGGCTAGTTCCTTTTCTGAGGCCTTGTCTGGGTCTTCAGTGACTACCTCATCTATCATAGATTCTTGTTCTACCCACCAGCCCTGCAGGAGCGCTATGGAAAAGAGGCTGTGAAGTCCTCAGCAGTCAGTGAAGGCCAAGAGGAACCTATAGGGAGCCTGGCCCCCACTGTCGTGACCCCCATGCCCCTGGCAGAGGTAGAGCTGAAGTGGGAAATGGAGAAAGAGGAAAAGAGATTGCTGTGGGAGCAGCTGCAAGGCTTGGAGGTAAACCTGGGTCTATTGAGGCTGGGATGCTGGGAGGCAGGCAGATGCCCTGGCTCTGCCCATGGTCCCAGAAAGATGTCTGTGACATCACTGCCTTGTGGGCTAACTGAGGGATGAGGGAGGCGAGTCCTTGCTAACAACAGGCCCATGCATCATCTTCCCCTGCAGAGCTCAAAGCAGGCTGAAACGTCCAGGCTGCAGGAGGAACTTGCTAAGGTGGGGCTGCCTGGTTTTTTCTTGACAGACAGACTGGTGCTGTGCCTCTTTAGGAGCTCAGTTTCATCATGTGTGAAACTTACAGCTCAGAATTGCTTTCAATACAGAATAGGCTAATGTAGTCCCACTTTACCTTGCATATGGCAGACCCCGGTCCTTCCATCTCCTCTCAACCTAGCCTACTCATTCATTCGTGTAAGCAAGCATTTACAGATTCCTGGCTCTTATCTCAGAACTTGGAGGCCCAGTGATGGGACAGGTGGTCAGAATCCCGCCATCTAGCCCCCCCAGCCTAGCCATTCTATGAAGTGGCCATTAGCCACTATTTTGGTTTTATAAATGCTGGCCTTTGGAATCTAGGTGGAGATAATGTTATTGCTGCTGGCCAGTATGGGCAACCAAATTACTTTGCCCTTCTGAGACTCAGTTTCCCTTTGGTAAAACTGAGAATACTCACTTTTCAAGGCCATTTTGAAAATTCCACATAAAATCTTGACTTCCAGGGAAGACTCAGTAAGAAGTATTTGTGAATATGAAGTTTATTTTTGTCTTTCTTAATACTATCCTCATTGTTAACATTTGTCTGTCCCCCTTCCTTCCTTACCCTTGCAGCTCTCTGAGAAACTGAAAAAGAAGCAGGAAAGGTACATTTTTTTCCCCTAGGGAGTTTGGGAACCTAGAAAGAAAGGGACCTGTGGACCTGATATATCCTGTGTGTCTTTCCATGTCCAGTTTTTGCCGTCTGCAGTCAGAGAAGGAGACACTATTTAATGACAGCAGGTAACTGCCAGCATCGGAGGCACTAGTGGACAGATGGGTCTGTGCCCAGCAGAATTACCAGAAGACCACAGGGATTGAGCCTCTGAGACCAAGACTGAGACATGTCCTGTGCACCCTGTCCCTGTCACTCCCAGGAACAAGATTGAGGAGTTGCAACAGCGGAAAGAAGCAGATCTCAAAGCCCAATTGGCTCGCACTCAGAAGCTACAGCAGGAACTTGAAGCTGCTAATCAAGTGAGGGGGGGCTGGGTCCCAAGATTCCCCAGGATAGGGATGGAGCTGACAGTCTGGGGAGATCTGAGGTCCATGGAGGCTGACTGGAGTGTCTTGAGATTTCCTGTATTGGAAATACGGGGACTGGGTGGGTCTTAACCCTCCAGAATCTAGGAAAATGGGAGTTAAGAAGTTCTAAGAGCTCTAGGAGTCAGGATAGAAATCTGTATGAGTCAGAGATATACCTCCCCATAATTCAGAAGATTGATACAAGCTTCAAGTTTTTATCAGTATGAAACTGGGTACTGACACTAGGAACTGGGTCACTATGACTCTCCAGGCTGTGCGTCAAGGCGTTTAAGGGCTGTACATTTGACACTCACAGGAGCCAAGGACATGGTGGATCTGTAAACAACAGACATTCAAAGGTGGGATAGGGCTGGAAGTGGGGTATATTTGAGATCCTCAGGGACTGGTTTGGCCCTGAGATCTAGAAAGGATTTTGTGGGTTCTGTGTGATCCTGAGACATCTGGGGTTGGTAAAGAAAAGGCTGTTCAGTATGAGACCTCCAGAGGCTAGAACAAGTCTAGGTGGGTCTGAGGTTTCTTTGTGTCAGGGGCTGAGTGACTTTAAAGCATGTAGCTTTCCCTCTGGAAAAGATGAATCTGAAGTCCCTTGGAATGGAGAATATAGTAGCATATGGGTGTAAGGCCCCCAGAAGCTGCAAACATGGGCCCAGGACAGGAGTCTGGGTAAAATTGAAACCTCTACAAGCTGGTGGTGAGCTGAGCCTGAGGAGCCAGTGACTGGGGCCAGAATGACAAGTGGGATGCTTCATTCTGAGACTTATCTAGGAGGAAACTAGAAGGTAGTATGAGTTTGAGAGTGCTAGGGTCTGGGACTAAGAGTTTCTGTGTATCTACAATTCTTGGGAGCTCAGGACATGGGAGTACAGTGTACTTGCAACCCCTGGTGGTTGAGATTGAGTATAGGTAAAGTTGTAATACTACCAGGGTGCTGACCATGTCTGAAGTCCCCAGGCACTCTGTATGTCTAAGAATCCTGAGTCTCTTGAGCTGGAATCTGGGTAAGTGTAAGCCCTCTTTTGGGTTGGGGATAAGGGAGTTTGAGTGCCCCAGAAGCTAAGCAAGGAGCTTAGGTATGTCTGAGATACTAGGAGACTGCAGCAGAGGGAGCAAGTGTGTCTGAGGCTCCTGTGGGTAAGGACCTGGAGTCTGGATGAGTCTGGATGTATTTGAGGTCTCTGATGGCTCATCAAAGACTCACAGGTGCTGAGGACATTGTTAAGCAATTAGGGAGTCTGTATGGTTCTGTGCACTCCAAGGAAGGCTGGGGTCTCAAAGGAACTCCCCTGACTTCCTGATCCTTACAGAGTTTGGCAGAACTAAGAGATCAACGGCAGGGGGAGCGCCTGGAGCATGCAGCTGCTTTGCGGGCCCTACAGGATCAGGTATATTGTACTGGATGTCTCAGGAAGCTGAGGTTGAGGTTGGGGACCACCTGCATGAGTACTACTTGGCAAGGCCCCAGGGGTCTTACTTCTCCTAGTCCTGTTCTGTGTGTCTGTCTCCTTTCTTGCTGTGGGTAGGTCCTGTCTCCCTGTTCTGGACCCACTCTCACCTGTTGTGGGGGTGGGGCCAGGTGTCCATCCAGAGTGCAGATGCGCAGGAACAAGTGGAAGGGCTATTGGCTGAGAATAATGCCTTGAGGACTAGCCTGGCTGCCCTGGAGCAGGTACAGGACACCTGGGAGCCCTTGCTGACCCTCCTCATTCCTTTGTTGCCCCCTTTTCTTTGTGGTCCGTAACTGGGCAGGGTGACCTGGACTTCATGCTGTTCTTTGGCCTCTGTGTTTGCTTTTCTTCCTTGGCTTCCAGCCATTTTCTGGCCATTTGTCCTTGCTTCTTTAGCATTCTAGTTTCCCTCCAGAAAAGTGCATGTGTAATCTTAATTGCATACTTAATGAATTCTCTCTACTCATATATCCTCCTAGCTCTATTTCTTTTTTTTTGGCCACACCGGATATTGAACTCATAATCTTGTGCTTGCCTACTAAGCTACAAATCCAGCCCTCCTACCTCTATTTCTATGTAGCGAACTTCCAGGTCAAGATATAGAGCATTTTCAGCACCTTAAAAGGTCCCCTTACCCTTTGCAGCTAATACTTCGCAGAAGTACCTGTTTTGCTGACCTTTTTTTGGGCGATACTGGGGATCGAACTCAGGACCTTGCTCTTGCCAGGCAGGTGTGGTGCCACTGAGCTACATCTCTGGCCCTGTTGTTTTGACCTTTCACAATATAAATTTGTTTTGCTTATTCTTTTTTTTTTTTTTTTTTTTTGAGACAGGGTCTCGCTTTGTAGTTCAGGCTGGCCCTGAGCTCAGTCTCAAACTCACATCACAGCAGTCCTGCCTCTGCCTCCCCAGTGCTGGGATTACAGGCATCAGCCACCACGCCCCGCACTGTGGTATGTGGTGCTGATTGCTGCTGGGCGTGAGTCTCCACGCCCAGTATTGTATGTGGTTAACTGGACCAAACCCGGGTCCTTGCGCTTGCAAGACAGGCGCCAGAACCACTGAGCTAAATCCCCAGCCCTGTTTTGCTTATTCTTAAACTTCATATAATGCTCTTTATCTCTGGCTTCTTTTTGTCACCATTTTGTTTGTGAGGTTTATCCACATAAAAAAGAGGTCTACTGTTTTATCACTATGTAAAATTGTGTTGCATAAATATACACATTTATTCATTTCCCTAATTTTTTTTGTATTCCTACCTTTCTTCACACCTGTCTCCTGGGAACTGGGAGTCCCATGCCCTGTTGTCTGGGCCCTGGGGCCCTTTACAGTCCATTTCCTGTCATGATCACCTTCTGCAGATCCAAACAGCAAAGACGCAAGAACTGAATGTACTCCGGGATCAGACCACTGGGCTGACAGCTGAGTTACAACAACGGCAGGCTGAGTACGAGGACCTTATGGGACAAAAAGATGATCTCAACTCCCAGCTCCAGGTGATACTTCTGACTCTGCCCTGTTTTGAAAGTTCTCTACTACTGGCTCAGTGGTGTCCCAGTGTTGTTGAGTGGGAAGACCAAAGTTAGATCCCAGTCTGGCCCCTAATTGTTATTTAGTACTTACAAGTCCTGGAACAAGTCATTTCACGTCTCTCAGACTGAGCATCTTCACTTACAATATTCATTGATAGTCCATATAGTAATTGAGTATCCTCTGTCCTAAATTCTTGGAACCAGAAATGTTTCAGACTTTTTAGATTTTTGAATATTTGTATATACTTAGATATCTTGGGTAAGACCAAAGTCTAAATGTGAAATTCATTGTTTCATATACACTTTATACACGTAGCCTGAGGTATTTTACATTTTTTGCAATACTAGGGTTTTTTTTTTTTAATAATACCAGGGCCTTCACATTAGGCTGATCCCTGTTATCCTGCTGCCTTTTGAATTTTGAGACAGTCTCATTAAGTTGCCCAAGTTGAGGTCTAACTTGTGAATGCACCTGCATTTTGACTATGAATTTTCATAGTAAGTCAGGTATGAAATTATCCACTATAGCATTATGTGGGTGCTCAAAGTTACTGCCTTTGGATTGCACATTTTCTGATCAGGGACGCTCAACCTTTAAAAAGCAGAATAACATTGGATTAAATAAGGGGCCACGGATTTAGCTCAGTGGTTCCGGTGCCTGTCTTGCAAGCACAAGGGCAGGGGTTTGATCCTGGTAACCACATACAATAATACTGGGTGTAGAAACTCACACGCCCACCAGCAATCAGTACCACATACCACAATGCCAGGCGTAGTGGCTCATACCTGTAATCCCAGCACTCGGGAGGCAGAGGCAGGAGGATTGCTGTGATGTGAGTTGGAGGCTGAGCTCAGGGCCAGCCTGAACCACAAAGCGAGACCCTGACTCAAAAAACCTTAAAAAAGCCGGGCGTGGTGGCTCACGCCTGTAATCCCAGCACTCGGGAGGCGGAGGCAGGAGGATTGTGATGTGAGTTTGAGGCTGAGCTCAGGGCCAGCCTGAACCACAAAAGCGAGACCCTGTCTCAAAAAACAAACAAACAAACAAACAAACAAACAAAAAAACCACATTGGATTAAGTACGATAGAGGTTTAGTTCTCTCTTATGTAGATTGTTCAGGAATAGAATGATGATTATCTCATCATCACTGACCCAGGTTCTCTCTCCATTACTGTTCAGCCACTTTCAACATAAGACTAGTATCTTGGTATCCAGGATGGTTGCTTAAACTGTTCTACCCTCGCATTTGTATTCTATCTAGAAGGAACAAGGAAAGGGGTCAGGGAGAAGCATGCCTCTTTTCTTTAACAGCCTACGCTAAGTTATACCACCAGTTTCCCATACAGAAATTAATCACATAGCCACACTTAAGGAGGAGGCCCAACTACAAATTCTATTGGTAAGATGGGTGGGGCGGCTCAACTGGGAGGCCAAGGCAGAAGGATTGCTATGGATTCAAGGCCAGACTGGGCTACATAATGAATCTAAGACCAGCCTGAACAATGTATACAGACCCTATCTCAAAAAATAAGAATCTAGGGCCAGGGATTTAGCTCAGTGGTTCTGGTGACTGCCTGGCAAGCACAAGGTCTCAAATTCAATTCCTAGTAACCACCACATACCACAATGTTGGGCATGGTGGCTCACGCCTATAATCCCAGCCCTTGGGAGGCAGAGGCAGGAGGATTGCTGAGTTCAAGGTTAGCCTGGGCTACATAGCGAGTTCAGGACTAGCTTGAACTACAAAGCGAGACCCTTTCTCAAAATAAATAAATAAATTAAATAAATACATAAATAGAAATGTTTTGGTAAGGAAATACAGAATAATAAGTGCCTGGGAGCAGCTAACAGTCTGTGCCATCCAGAGATTGAGGTCAGAATAGTCAATTGCCAGGGGAAGGGAAGTGGTCTACCAGAAGCATTCTCATTTACTGGAGTTCTTTATTAAACTCATCCCCTTTGTTCTGACATTAGGAGTCACTACGAGCCAATAGTCGGCTGCTGGAACAACTTCAAGAAATAGGGCAGGAGAAAGAGCAATTGACCCAAGAACTCCAAGAGGCTCGGAAGGTAAGGCTCTAGGGAAGAAAGAGATTGGCCCAGTCCGTTGGGCCCAGGGTGGCGGTTGCATAGGGGGAGGTGATACGGCTAAAACTGTGGGAATGGGAAGGGAAGGAAGTGACAAACTCCATGGGGCTGGGGAAGAATGGAGTCTGGCTAGTTCCTGGGCTATTGGAACAGGGTAGTGGGCCTTTCTGGCTTTAGGAAAGAGATTGAGTAATATTCCTCCTGGCCCCCAGAGTGCTGAGAAGCGGAAGGCAATGCTAGATGAGCTAGCAATGGAGACACTGCAGGAGAAGTCTCAGCACAAGGAAGAGCTGGGTGCAGTACGACTCCGGCATGAGAAGGAGGTGCTAGGAGTGCGCGCCCGTTATGAACGTGAGCTCCGAGAGCTGCATGAAGACAAGAAACGGCAGGAGGAAGATCTCCGTGGGCAGATCCGGGAAGAGAAGGTGGGTGGGTAGAAAGCAAAGACCTTTCTTCTCTGAAACCTGAGGAACACAGCATTGCGGATGGGCCAATGGCTGGCAGATATGATGTGCCCACTCCTGAGTCTGCCTGGCCTGTGATTATATGTCACCCCCAGGCCCGGACACGGGAGCTGGAGAATCTCCAGCAGACAGTGGAAGACCTTCAAGCTCAGGTACATTCCATGGATGGAGCCAAGGGCTGGTTTGAGCGGCGCTTGAAGGAAGCTGAGGTGAGACGCATTGGTATCCATGCCAAACCATGGGAGCAGAAGTGGCCAGGCTTGGAAATTTCTCAGATGTCTAAGACTTGAGCAGCCCTCGGGACAGGACTAGGAGATAGCCAGAAGATAGGGCAGGACATCAGGTGTGCAGTGCCCTCCACCTTTGTGCAGATTTGAAAAGACACCTCTTCCTCCTGAAACTGTGTCAGGAAGTTGCTGTCATACATTGATTTTATTTGAACAGGATATTACCATTTTCAAACCAGGCATGGTGGTGCACACCTGTAATCCCAGCACTCAGGCGACTGAGGCAGGAGGATCACTGAAAATTCAAGGCCAGCCTGGGCTGCATAGTGAGTTGAAGACCAGCCTGAACTACAAAGGGAGACCCTGCCTAAAAAAAAAAAAAGGCCAGGGATTTAGCCAGTGGTTCCAGCGCCTATCTTGCAAGTGCAGGGATCCAGGTTCCGTCCCTGGTAACCACATACAGCAATACTGGGCATGGAGACTCACGCTCAACTAGCAATCAGTACCACATACCACAGTGCCAGGCATGGTGGCTCACACCTGTAATCCCAGGACTCAGGAGGCAGAGGCAGGAGGATTGCTGTGATGTGAGTTCGAGGTTGAGCTTAGGGCCAACCTGAACTACAAAGCGAGACCCTATCTCAGAAAAAGAAGGGAGGGCTGGGGAGTTAGCTTAGTGGTTCCGGTGCCTGTTTTGCAAGCGCAAGGACCCGGGTTCGATTCCCGGTAACCACATACAATACTGGGTGTGGAGACTCACGCCCAGCAGCAACCAGTACCACATACCACAGTGCCGGGCGTGGTGGCTCACGCCTATAATCCCAGCACTCGGGAGGCAGAGGCAGGAGGATTGCTGTGATGTGAGTTTGAGGCTGAGCTCAGGGCCAGCCTGAACCACAAAGCGAGACCCTGTCTCAAAAAACCTTAAAAAAAAAAAAAAAAAAAGAAGGGAAATTGCACTTAGCAGTGAAGGACACAGACTAGAGCTAGTTTGACTGGATTTAAATCCTGGCAGGACCACTTCCTAGTTGCATGGCCTTGAGCAAGTAACCTGATTTCTCTGTGATCAGTTTTTATATTTGGTAGGAAAGGAAAAACTAGGGGTTGGGATGCACCATAGTCATTGAATGTGTGCTTAGTATGCACGAGGCCATGGGTTGAATCCACAGCATCAAGAAAAACAAATAGGCATAAAGAATGGCTACAATCAATCTACATATTATAGAAGATTAGTTAGTATATGTAAAACCCTTAGAGAACATTTTTGGCATGTAGTGTTGTTTTGTTAAATAAAAGAAAATGTGATCGCAAATCTAGATCTCTGATGTGAATGGTATAAGTTTACATGTGATATTTCTGTACATTTATGCTTAAGAGCATGTTTCCTGCAAGTTCTTTTCTGTGTACCCCATGGCCCTACAATAGTCCCTTATACCCTTAACTGGGCATGATGTCTTTGGTGGGTTTTGTCCAACCCTGGAACCTATTTCATAGGAATCCTTGCAGCAGCAACAGCAGGAACAAGAGGAAAGTCTTAAGCAGTGCCGGGAACAGCATGCTGCTGAGCTGAAGGTGCCTCTCCTGTGACACTGTTCTTCTCTCTGGGTACCAGTGGGCCCTCATGGGAGGACAGAAGCTTTCTAAGCGGAGACCTGAGCCGCTCTGTCTTTGGCAGGGCAAGGAAGAGGAGCTACAGAGTGTGCGGGATCAGCTCCAGCAAGCCCGGGAAGAGCGAGATGACCATCTGAAGACCATCAGCAGCCTGAAGCAGGTGCGTGGTCTCTCAGTGGCCCCCAGCATATCCCTAGGTCTCAGCATGCAGCTGGCTGGGGGGCCGGGGGGAGACTCTGCATGCTGTTATTCTGGTACACCTGCCACTTATGTCCTTTGTACCCTACAGGAGGTGAAGGACACAGTAGATGGGCAGCGGATCCTGGAGAAGAAGGGCAGCGCTGCGGTAAGGATAGGAAGGTGTCCAAGCACATCCCCCTCCTGGCCTACACCCTTCCCCTTCCTGAGTTCTTGGGGCCTTGTCCCTTAACTTTGCCCTGTCTCCCCACAGCTCAAGGATCTCAAGCGGCAGCTGCACCTGGAGCGGAAACGGGCTGACAAGCTGCAGGAGCGGCTGCAGGAAATCCTTACTAATAGCAAGAGCCGCTCGGGTGAGGCGTGAGGAAGGCAGCTGGGCTGTGGTACCAGGCAGCCAGGGTCCCACAGGGCCCTCTTGCACCCCCTCAGCCCTGCTCTTCAGCCCCTTCATTACTTTTTAGGTCTGGGTGTGTTGCCTGCCCTCTGCTTATTTCATCTCTGCTTCTCTCCCTGCACAACCTTTTTTTTCTTTCTGTGTATCTGTTTCCTTTTTGCTATGTCTCTTCTCTTATTTCTGTCTCTGCTTCTGTCTCACTTTGTTCTTTCTTCCTCCTATGTGTTTCCTCCATTTTTTTTGCTTTATTCTCTTTCTTTCTTTACTTCTCGCCTTTTTTCTCCCCTTTTTCCTCTCTCCTTTATCTGTCTTTATCCTTTCTTTCTCATTCTGTATTCTGCTCCCACTCCTCCCACATACTCCTGTACCTTAGTCATTGTTTCTAAATCTGTTGTGTCCATTCTTGCATTCTGTAAACCCCACATTTAAGTCCAGGATGGATCCCTGATACAAAAAACCCTCAGTCACAGCCCTCTAGGAACTCACAGTAGAGCTAGGGAGACAGATTCCCATGCAGGCAGCAACCTTGCTGTTTTCATTGTATAGCAATTCCATCCATTATACTTGTATTAGTTAAAGCAGAGGACGGATGCATGTGTACACACTCATACACACACAAAGTTCCTGCTTTTTTTTTTTAGATTGGGGTGGCCTGGAAATATGCTGAAAGAAGTAAGATGCTTGTGATGGCCCAGAGGCATCTCTTAGGTCACAGACTCAAAGAAAACTTGTTCTTTGGTGTGGGATTTAGCTCAGTGGTTCCAGCGCCTGCCTTGCAAGCGCAAGGGCCCGGGTTCAACTCCCCAATAACCACATACAACAATGCCAGGCGTGTTGACTCATGCCTACCAGCAGTCAGTACTACATACCACAATGCTTGGCATGGTAGCTCATGCCTGTAATCCCAGCACTGGGGAGGCAAAGGCAGGAGGATTTCTGAGTTCGAGGCCAAGTTCAGGACCAGCCTGAACTACAAAGTGAGACCCTGTCTCAAAAAACTTTAAAAAAAAAAAAAAAGAGAAAGAAAGAAAACTTGTTCTTTGTCCCCTGACTCAGGCTACCTGTGGAACCTCACTCAGTCATAACTCCACTGTTGTGTTGTCATCTCCTTCCTAATACCCAAAAGCATCTAGCTGCAAGAGCAGTATGATGTAGCAAAACTGGATACACCTCTCTAGTCATTGTCTCTCGGCAGTATTCAGTCTCCTGAAGTTACTTTTCTATAACAGGAATTTTGTGTCTGTTTTCTTCCATATTAATGTAAGAAGCATGGAATAGATTAGCACCATGTGTCATAGATTCTCCTTGCACATTAAGTGGCACTGAGATCCAGATGCAAGGCTACGGTGTGTGTCTACTTTGCTCGCATCTGCTCCGATCACATCTTTCTCCAATCTCTCTGTCATCTGCCCTGGCTTCCTGTCTCTGAAGTTTTCTTTTTGCATGGGTATGCCCATGACCTCTCCACCTGTCTGTCTTCCTTTCTCCATATCCAGACCTGAGTGCTTATTTTACTTGAGGCATATGTGTTTCTCTCTCTCAGCCTCTTTCATTTGTTCACAGAGGCAGCTCCTTTTTCCATTTCTGTCTTTTTGTGTCCTTCTGTCTACTGCCTTTCCCCATGCCCGAGTATGTCTCTTTGCCTCTTTCCATTTATGTCAGATCTATTTCTGCTTCTTCCTGCCAGTTTCTGCCTTGGGACCTTGAGGGATTGGGCTCAGATTTCTCTTCCCTCCACTGCCTAGGCCTTGAGGAGCTGGTTCTTTCTGAGATGAATTCACCAAGCCGGACCCAGACAGGGGATAGCAGTAGCATCTCCTCCTTCAGTTACCGGGAGATCTTACGGGAGAAGGAGAACTCAGCTGCTCCAGCCAGGGTAAGGGACAAAGAAGAGACTGCAGCCTTATTTTTCCCAACCCAAACCACCTTTTTTCTTCAGTTGCAGCCATCTACACGAGCCTTGCCTTTGTATTTTCTTTTCTTTGTTGTTGTTGTTTTTTGGGTTTTTTTGGTGCTAGGCTTTGAACCTAGGGCCTCATGCATGTTTAGCATAAGCATATACTCTACCACTGAGCTGCAGCTCTGGTTTGTCAGAAACATTTTCTTCTGAGCCTTTCCCTATGCTGATCAACTTGGCTGAGGGACAGCGAGTCATTCTTTCTCTGATCCTGTCTCATTGCCCGATGGCTCATTCTACCTTTCTTGACTTAGTGAGACTTGTCTCAAAAAAGTATGTGACTCGTAGTAAGTGCACCATCCATGTAGGCAGTCTCTTCTCCAGCTTATCCATGTTACATATTATTATTTCCGCTTGTTGTGACAGGTTCCTTGCCAACCACTTTTCTTTGGAAATAACATATTTTTTTATTATTCCATACATAGTATCTCTACATTGAAGAAGAAATAAATTTTTTTTTTTTTTTTTTTTTTTTTTTTGAGACAGGGTCTCGCTTTGTGGTTCAGGCTGGCCCTGAGCTCAGCCTCAAACTCACAACACAATCCTCCTGCCTCTGCCTCCCCAGTGCTGGGATTACAGGCGTGAGCCACCACGCCCGGCACTGTGGTATGTGGTGCTGGTTGCTGCTGGGTGTGGATCTCCACACCCAGTATTGTTATGTGGTTACCGGGGAATCGAACCCGGGTCCTTGCGCTTGCAAGACAGGCGCCAGAACCACTGAGCTAACTCCCCGGCCCAAGAAATAAATTTTTGATATTGGGAATTGAACCCAGGGCTTTTGCAATGAGCTACATCTCTAGCCTTTTTTAATTTTTTATTTTGAAACAGAGTCTTACTAAGTTGATAAATTATTCAAACTGGCTCAAACATGTGATTCTGCTGCCTCAGCTTCCTAGAATTATAGGTATGCACCACCACATCCAGTTTATATGAAAAAAATTTTAAAGCACAACAAGTAGTGATTTTTGGGGGTTTTTTTTTTTTTTTTGTGTGTGTGTGTGTGTGTGTGTATGTGTGTATGTGTGTGGTACTAGTGATTGAACTTGGGCCCTTGGGCTTGCAAAGTAAGCATGGTACCACTTGAACTAAATCCCTGGCCCAAGATTCTAAAAATTTAAATAATTCCAAGCTAAGTGTCACGGCACATATCTGTCATCCTAACACTTGGGAAGCTGAAGCAGGAGGATTGCCTTGAGTTCGAGGCCAGCCTGGGGTACATAGTGAGTTTGAGACCAGCCTTCATTATGTATAAGACCCTGTCTCAAAAAAATAAGAGGACCGGGGATTTAGCTTAATGGTTCCGGCGTCTGCCTTGCAAGTGCGAGGTCCCAAATTCGATCCTTTAACCACATACCACAATACCAGGCATGGTAACTCATACCCATCAGCAATCAGTACCACTTACCACAGTGTGCTGGGCATGGTAGCTCGCACCTGTAATCCAGTACTTAGGAGGCAGAGGCAGGAAGACTGCTGAGTTCAAGGGTGAGCTCAAGACCTGCCTGAAATACAAAGGTGAGACTCTGTCTCAAATAAATAAAATAAAACAAGAAAAAAACCTTAAATATTCCAAAAAAACACATTCTTACTATTTGGAGGGTACCCTTATGAATACTCAATTCAGGTCAAGTGCACTAACGCATGCCTGTAATTCCAGCACTCAAGAAGTTGGGACAGGAAGATATGTTACTGTTTTGTTTGTTTGGTTGGTTTTTTTGGTACCAGTGATTGAACGCAGGGCCTTGCACTTGCCAGGCATGCTATGCCATTGAGCTACATCTCTGGCCTGAGACAGGAGGATTGCAAGTTAGAGGCTAGCCTGAAAAAAATAAGATTGTGCCCTCCCAAAAAAAGATCAAGTCAAAGCCAAACATGGTAATGCAGTCTTGTAATTCCAGCCCACTGGAAGGCTGAGGCAGAAGGGTCCAGAATTCACTGTCAGCCTGGATAACATTGTAATTTAGTGAGACTTGTCTCAAAAAATAAAAAAGGATAGGGATGTGGCTCAGGGTAAAGGGCTTGAGCCCCAATGCCATAAAAATGAATGAATAATTATTTTAAGGGTGAAAATATAATTCAGTGGTAGGGCACTAGCCTAATATTGCATAAGACCCTGAGTTCCATCCCTATCAACGTATACCCACATGCACATGCACACACACAAGAGTAAAAGAAGGAAAGAAAGAAATTTGTGGGTAACACATGCCTACCGCTTTGAACCATTGATGCTATATACATGACTGTCTTACTGGGTGTCTTGTACCACTGGTGGTGCAGATGTATCTAATCACTTTTATTGGTCTTTTTAGTAATAAAATTAAAGTCACCCTATAGGACAGTCATATATAGTATGATGACAGTCATCAGTAGCTCAAGCCATACAAATTAGGACCTTGACATGAATATGTTAATACCCTTATAAATCTCTCTTTTTAGAAACTAAATGAGTAATTCCAGCACTTGGGAGGCTGAGGCAGAAGGATCGTTATGAGTTTGAGGCCAGCCTGAACTGCATAGCAAGACAATGTCTCAAAAAAAAAAAAAAAAGGGGGCCGGGGAGTTAGCTCAGTGGTTCTGGCGCCTGTCTTGCAAGCGCAAGGACCCAGGTTCGATTCCCCGGTAACCACATAACAATACTGGGTGTGGAGACCCACACCCAGCAGCAACCAGCACCACATACCACAGTGCCGGGCGTGGTGGCTCACGCCTGTAATCCCAGCACTCGGGAGGCAGAGGCAGGAGGATTGTGATGTGAGTTTGAGGCTGAGCTCAGGGCCAGCCTGAACCACAAAGCGAGACC